>QNGE01001192.1:0-115712 GCA_008508345.1 Paragonimus westermani
CAACCAGACTTGCATACTTAAGCTACATCTCCACATAATCCCTGCACGATGTTAAAAAGCGCTAATCCATGTTTACTTCAAAAAACCAGCAGTATATTCGGCTGGAATGGATGTAATCTTTAATAAACTCATGTTCTTGATGGTTGCCCGATGACTGCAGATGTGCGACACACAAGTCATAATGATTACGCGTTGTGCCATTGTGTAAACTTTATGTTGGGTTTGTCAGCACCAGTAGATCCACCGTTTATAAATCTTTGGTCCGCGGCAGGTCCAGTTTGTTCCAGCATGGTTACAGTTTACTCAGTTGTTAACAGGGCTACGATGGGGATGTTGAATAGATCTCTAAGCATACTTTGCCACACATATTACGCTCCAAGAGGCCCACGAAAATCTGAAGTTTGCTAAACGTCACAACAAACTAAAATAGAAAAACTAAGCATAATTTACTGAGAGAAAAATGTTTGGGAAAAGCTTTGGAAATGAGCATTGTGTATTGGTTCTGCTGTACCCAGGTCGATAAGCATTGTGTGTGTCACACAGTCTGCCGTTGTTTGACGACATGCAAAGCAGTCGGTTAACCGAAATGATGCCTGCTTCGACTTACTGGTGAAGCACGAGCTAACGCAGTCCTTCTGCTACTGATCTGGTTAGATAAGATGAAATGAAACAAACCAAACTGAACCCGTCAGTGTTCCAATAGTGACAAACTAGCGGGAATGTCTGTCCTGCTGATTGTAACGGGAAACCCCATTGTCTAATCTAACCTCTAGCTGTTAGTAAAAACCCAAGTAAGCTAAGTTCGGAAAATTAGATTGGTAACTTAATTGACACTTGAACCACTGGCCATAATACGGAGTTCTGCTGTGTGTAACTTACATGACCCGTGAAACTTCCCAGATAAAATAGTGCCTGGTGCACTCTAAATTCCTTTACTTCCTCACATTTGAATGAGAACCGGACACAAAATAAATGTCGTTTGTCACATCCAAAATTAAGCCAAATATGTGCCTCATATCAATAATATTTTCCCAATTTACCATAGTTGACAACTGTGCGTACATGTGAACAATTATCTCAATTACCCAATTTAATTGTACTTGATGGTATGATGTACACTTTGCAAAATCTACTGGTGGCGTCCCGGTTTGTTTTACGTTAGGCATTTCTGTTACTGATAATGAATGAGTAGTCTTGGTGTGCTTCTAATTTCCGATACACATGGAAGTGGTTTTACTTAGGACATTGTAAAAAACGTCGGAACAACGAAGTCTTAGTGACCGATTGTCCATTTTTCTGTTGATTCACTCGGACATTTACGATGCTGGTTTCGGAGATCTCTGGAACAAATGAATTATGCGGTAGTAGAAGTGGCCATCAGGTGTGGATAAAGAACTTACGGTCAATTCGGCAATGGCTAGTGTAACTGGCAGCAATTTGAAGTCCGTCAATTTTGAGGACTGACGTTCGACAAATAGTGTACAGAAGTTCTTCAAAGATTTTCAACCATTAGGCAAAAATCCTCCTGAATTTTCGAGTTAGAAGGCTGAGAAACATGGTACACTCTTGAAGTCATTGCAACTTAGTTCCTAATCTCGACGTCGTGCAACCCAGACAGTTTCACTTCAATTGAAGCGATGGCTAACCGGCGTGGCCAGGTTACCGACAAAGTGTGACGGGATGTAATAGTCAATGAGTAGGTTAAGAATAACCCATTAAACAATTTGAAATCTGATGTTAGGTTCCATACAGTAAGCATAACACAAAAGCGGGCGACGAATTTTCTGCATTCAAGAAAATGACGTGATATATACATAAACTGGATGGTCAAGCATACTATGCGGTTGCAATGTTCACTTTCAACCACATGGCCACCTCGTTTTCAGTGTAAATCAGTCCTCATATTAAAAATGATTCCCTCTTATTGGTCTATCTGGTTTTTCCAAGCGCAAGCTGTTGTCTTTGGAAAAATTCGAAAATCTAATTTGGTTTTAACGTAGATTTAAAGGCATGAGTAGCCCAACGATTTGGCTGTTGAGTAGATAATAGGTAACTGTACACATTTTGGTCAGCGTGTGTGTATTGTACTGGATTATGTAACACATAAAGTTGTCCAGCACCACTGGACACCTCAAGCGATTTTTATCACTTTGATGAGATATAACCTCAGAGGAATCGAAGGAATGCGTATTTATCATCAACTGATGCTTCTAGAGGAGCTATGACAAATTGTGGACACTCCTATATCTTGCAAAAATAGTGCATGCATTTTTTGAGAGCTTCACAAAGTTGCTTTATCGAGGTGTCCGGACGCACTTCATGGGTAGCAATAGTTTACACGCTACAGCCAACAACTTGTGCTCTTCGCGACCAAACTACTGCCACGAAATATGCTTTCTCGAATGGCAATCATTTCGTGAAATCATAATAATGAATTCTTCCTTTAGCAATGTAATACGATACAGCTCAGCCCAACACGTAATTGCACCAGTAGTATCACGAAATGTAAACGTAGTGTCAAGTACACCTAATGAGATGCTTCATATTCCGATCAGCTTTCCAGTCGGCCTTGTTTGTACGAAGGTCTAAGTTTGCGTTCCTATGTAGTCAGAGTTCATCAGCAGTGCATAACCTCTGCAGGTCTGGGTTCTGAATTTGGACTTACCCTCTGTTGGGGCAAACGTGTTGACAACACATATTAAACACAACAGAAGTGATATGTCCCAACTCTTGATCATTCTGACATAAGGATGTGGCTGCTTTTCCGGTCAAGTATATATAGCAGTGACTAATTTGGAGAAGAGCGAAACTTTGGTATGTGTTTTTCTCGAAATAGGTTGACTGGATGGCTTGCACGGCTGTGAACACCGAGGTCAAAAGTTGAGTGATATTCAGGTTACATCATCCAAATGCCAGGCAACACATCTTGTAACAGCGTAATCATTGTCCATAAGTGAACCACAATAACCTGCCTACATAACCTACCATATTACACGAGAAACAGACCACAAAGTCCATTCGGTATGTCCAAAGTGCTATTTGTGAACATATTTAACGGAGTGATTAATAGCCATCAATAAATCATTGTTCACTTCTAACAACTCTACCGGCAGGTCAAGCGAGCTGATTGTTTCTTCCAATACCTGGATCTTTTAAACAAAAATGGCCAAGATGGCCTATCATACTAACTGAGACTAATTTAGGCAAGCGTATTCAGTGAAATGTAATAAACTTTCCTTCACGGAACTTGTAGAGTTCACTTCCACTTTTAATCTGGTCTTTGCGAATGCAGTAGCGAATTCGTACTATGCTTTGTTTTCACAAATTTAGGTTGAACGAGCTACCTGGAATGAGTATGTCAGTAAGAAGCCAGAACCACCATTTTCCGAGATTCAGCTTATCGAGGTCAATGGTCAGCATGCCAAATATACTTTCCACTCTTATGCCCAATCTCATAGGGCTGAGGTGCAGTTGCAATGTTCCATCTCCACACCAGTGTGATAGAGGCAGTAATGATATACTGGCTGAAATAAGCTTGAAAGCTTTAGAGCAGGACACAATGTTAAAATGGGCAACTAACCCGTGGTTGTAAAACAACGTGGTTGTCAGAAGATGGACCGTGATTCCTTGAGTTTCAGTATAACCAATCTCAGCGGCACTAATGTGTCTAGAAATACACAATGTAAAGCGACTAGACTAATCTGGCACAGCTTCATTTCCAACAGAATAAACGTTACTTATGACAGTTCGGTAAAAGTGAACACAAAACGTCTTTAGTGGATAAGTAAAATAAGTCTTAATCCATGTTTATCAGATTTTCATTCAAGGTCCACTGTATTCTTGCTTAAACCATCATAGCTTGCCGATTTCTCTCATACGGTTACTTGCTAACGACAAGAAACTATGGTAACTAATGGCAACCAGTTGCACTGAAACAGAAAAGCTGAAAAATGTTTGTATAACTGAAATCGATTCGGTACTATCTTAGCCTTTCTCCTAACTGCATTTCTGTGGTGAAAAGGCAAACACGACATTTGGATTACTAACTCGATTGTTTGGAACGTTCCTGGTAGCCCTTCAGTGATGTTCAATGTCAACAGCCCTTGTCTTGAGTAAACTATCCAAGCGTGTCAACCATACTCTAAGAAGACATCCACTTGATCGAAAGAGTACATTGTGGTATAGCAAAGCATCTTTCACCAATTAGTCCACTCATTCGCTTTACAAATTTTGTCCAACCGTTCCAAGTGATAACGACATGTCTGAAGTGATCAGACTTTATAACAATTGTAATTTCCTCTGTGGCATTCCAAAAAATTTAGCTAAATCACCAAATGAATTGCATGAGCAGCAAAGGGAATATTTTTATTGCTGTGATGCGTTCAATCTGAGCGACCCGTTCAAACCGTTTTGTGACAACTTCAGCCATGATGGGATAAATGTACTCACCCCACCATTTGGGGATTGCTAAGTACAGGGATCATTTGAATAAGTTTGATGTGGTGTAAAACTTGTAATACTAGTGTCGTAAAGTTAGTTTTTTGAAGTCTGTCTACTTCGTACTTAAGTACCCATATGCAGGCTATGCTCAAACTTCTATAATCTAGTGTCTTCTCATTTTCTTATGTATCGTATTCCCATCAATGGTGCTATTTCCAGAACGAATATTTTTGCACATACGTTAGTCTTACGAATCTATGAGATTAAAGTACCGTCCAGCAGGAACACTGCTATACATAAATATAGCTTTTCAGTGATTCCAATGGCAAGAAAGACTTTGGTTAAAACGGTTTCGAAAGTGAACTCTCTTAGTCAGTAAAACATTGAATATGATTTCAAGAAACCTCGTCAAAAGAGCAGTACGCTAAATAGGTGGTTTAATCATATGGAGATTGGATGAAAACCATTTTTATAATCTGTATACCCAAGGCATGAACACACTGATATCCGGAAAAAACATTGTGAAGATTTTAGATTAACAAGGTAAGTGTGGAAGTGTTCAGACAAAACGCACACTTGATTACCGTGAACGATTTTAGCAGGTGTACATGAAGTAGCCCCAATTGCTTACTACATTAGCAGTAACACTTTTGATAACACCTTGGAATGTACCGGGAGCTACACTGAAACCAAGATTTAAAACCTTAGATGCTATTCACGCAACTTGACGATTGTCTGGGACGTACTGACTTTAGTATCATTTGTAGTATGTAAAGATATACCCTTACGAGCAACTTCCAAAAAATAATTTAATACTGTGGAACTGCCATTAAATATCTTCTCAGTAAAATGCACAAAGTTATGTTATCAAGAAAGACAACTGACCAAAATTGGTTGTTGAACCGATGCAAATTATTCAGCCGTGTTTCAATGCAATCATAGCAGGATGCAATTGTATGCACCTTCCTCCTAGAGTCTGATAACACTGGAGCCACGTAGTTGGGATTTATGTGGACTGATGAGCTATGAAGTGATTCCCTCGCGATTTTTGTATACTCCGCATAAACTGAACCAGTGATCACAATTAGACAAAGATGACCAGCCGACTGATCACCAGGTGAGGTAAATAATTCAGTACAGGGTTGACAGTGAATGTCAAGTAACAACTTTTATTGATGCATAGATTAAATTTTAAAAATTTGTCTCAGTTGTTTAGCACAATGTACAGTACAAAGAGAGAGAACATTTCCAGCGTTTTTGACAACCGACTGTTCAATAGTCATTAATTATACGGTCGTACAGTACAGCGCATCTAAAGGAACCGAGGGTCAGGGACAAGAAATAAGATTAACTATGATGGGATAGTATTTTAACATTTGAAATACAGTAGCAAACAGTACTTTACGTTCTGCAACGCCACTCGAACATAACTAATTTTATCAAACCAAAGAGGACACAGTTCTTGGATGGTTGCGATCAAAATACTTACAGTGTCTCCAATATCGTAGGAAATTTGTATGTAAAACTGATATATCATTTTCTTACCTTGGTATTTTTACGTTGTCAAACCAATGCTGTATTTTGTTTAAAACTGCTTATAATGACCGTTGTTGTATAACACCTATGTGTCCTCTACAACTGTCATGACAGGTCGGTTTGCCCAGAACACGTGCTGACCGAAAAGTACACTCGAACAACAAGCGTAGTTTGGTTTTGAGTTCTGGTTAGTTAACTTCACTGACTACACCGTTTAGATACCATGCCTACCTTTGGTTACCAGAATTTCACAGAACACTCTGACTTTGAAGTTGAAGATTGCAATCATTTGTTTCTTGATTTTTTTTTCTCAGCAAACTGTGTGATGACGCCTGCTGTCGTGTTTTTGACACCGTTTTGATTTTCGACTATGTAAGTCATGCGCCTCTCTTATTGGGTCTTCGAGTCATGCTATTTCGCATTGTTTCCTTCTACAAGATTATCGTCGAAACCCCTAATTTGTACGTCAGTGTCTCCACGATGCGTAACGTTGGTTTACAAGTATAACGGCTAGTCGACACTGGAATACTCTGACTGGCTGCTACAAATATGGGAGGTGACCTCTTCATTCACTTCAAATTTAATTTGATTTGGTTAATTACTTCATAAGTAAATGTGCCTCCGACTCACTAGCTTTGTGGAATTCTGCTGCCTTTTTATCATCTCTGATGTTTTTTAACAAGATAACAAAATTGAGAATGTTCAGTATAATCTTCAGTTCTTCCCAAGTTAGAAATATTCCACGGATCTACGGCTCGACAGTCCCAATGAACTACTTGAATGGCAAGGTGCCGTTATGGTATAACTAAACTGCAGTCAACTATTGTGGTGGATTGCCAGGTCGGGGGTGCGAGTTTTCGAACGCTCGGCCGAATACCTCAACGTGGGGGGGAGTTACGTTCGAAAACCTGCCGCGATCGGATCAAGGACAACGTGCGCGACCGGATGAGTCATCGCTCGACTAGATCGGACCAACGGGCGAGACAGGGCAGGCGAAATACGACAGACGGCCAGATCGGAGGCGTGGTTTTTCCAACATTCAGAGGAACATCTCGACACGATGTTGGGATACGGTCAAGGCCAACACTGGGTGGATGGCGGACAGCACGAGCAGCCGGACGAGCCAACGCGCAACGGAATCGGACAAACAGACGAGGAATGGCAAGCGAAAAACCCTCCGATAGAAGGCACCGGTCACGCACGTAAACCGGTTAGAAGTGCACACGACGTGTGAACGGAAACCGGGGGGTGCTGCGGGTTGGAATTGCGACTTATAAACGAGAGAGCGCGCGTTGCATGTGACTAGCGGTTTGGACAATAAAGATTGTGCTTTATTGGACGCCTTCTCGCTACACTATGTGCAATGACGTTGTTCGAACACGACGTTAAGTTTGACTCGATCAGGACAGTTTCGAAGTTTAGAGAAGTGTTATGAATGTGTGTGTAATACGGCCAGACATTTATTTTGACCAAAGCGTTCAGTCAAGATCACCGTACATAACGGGGAAAGAGAGTTGCTAGTAACCTGGATACCTTGTAATTAACAAGATAGATATCACGGTCTAACTGTACCTCCCATCTATATAATTCTGATAGTTAGAAGATGCGTTGTGTGAAAACGTATTTGCCTGTACAAACTTACTTGGAAGCCTGATGAAAGAAATCTTTCTTGTCAGACTGACTTCTCAAGACAAACTTATATTTATACAGGTATATGTGTATATCAGTATTATTGTTGGATTAGAGGCACATTATTTGTTCAACTATGACGGCCGATTAGTGTGGGGAGCGTAAAGTTGCAGTCTTCTCAATAATAAACTCACTTGGAGATTCAGAAAATAATTTTTATATGATCATGTTGTAAAACAAAACGATTGAAACAAAAGCAAAAAGGCTTGCAATTAAAAGGAAAGAGGGTTGCACATAAATTCAATCACCCTACTATAATCGTTGTTCACAGTTTAATGCCCAGTGTATTTACAACTCTTCAAGACTGGTTGTTAGATTAAACTGGATGAGTTTTTCCAACATGGATGTTCAGTAGTACATGTTTGGATTGTTTTCACTTCTGGGGATCCCAAACAGCACTGGCCCGCCATAACCGCTGAAATTATTCTTTTTGTACATTTAAAGAGAGCGCGTCAAAACTGGGAGTGAAACATCAAAAATGCTCATGGATTGCCGGCATTTTGAGTTGGCATGATCTCACTGACGAGGCTTTGGGTAAGGACACATTGGGTAGGCAGACAGCCAAGCGATTATCTTTCAGCGGGTTCAAGTAATATCAGATTTCGTTTGACTTCTGCGAAACACATGTAGAGAAATTGCTGTGAGGTCTGTCTGTATGAGAGTGACCATCCGATGCGGACGTGTGGGAATTCAAGTGTGAGCGTTTCATATCACTATCTTCGGACCAGCTTGTGTTACCGGACGATAACGTTGGACTTTCTTGTTTTGTGGCACTGATGGAGCTGATCTGTTTTTGTGGACGTACGGTACTAACCGGTTGCCCACCGAAACGGAGTTTGGTGCGATCCGGTGTGCTTGTTTGTAGTGGAGCTTCTAAAATAGAAATGCAATTTCACATTGTGAACTAAAGGAGGCCCTTATAACGTGGAAGTGTAAAGTTTCCAAAAACAGTTTTATGTCGACTAACTGAAAACTCTTCACCTCCTCCACTGAATATGTCATTCAAAACCGGAACATTGCCTGTTTTTCAAAAGTTATTCTTAGATCACAGAATGGTATGGAGATACTGACTGAAGGTTAGATTTAAAACAAATCCAGAACATGTGTTTCTCTTCTGTCTGACTGTACATACGCAACAAACTAACGAACGTCAGTTTTGTGGATTCACCTTTCAAAAGTGCACTGTAATCAGATTTTGATGTTCGAGCACTCTGCACTAAATTTTCCACCGCACAATACGCTCGACAATCATTCACGAAGCCATTGACCTGTGAAGCGTTTGCTCGGCAATCAAGAGAATCATATTCATTGTTGCTGACCCTGTTGAGGTCATTGTGTAAATGCCAGCCTCTTCAGGCGTTAATTATAGCGTGTAAGTGCACCTCTTTTTGCAACTAAGGTGAAGAATGAACGTGTGGAGTGTGTGCTAGCAGTCAGGGTTTGTACTCAAGTCAATTCAAGTCGAAACACGAATTTATTCAATCACATTATAATAGTTATCCTCATTATAAGAACGACATTAGCAGAGTGCGATGCACTTTCTTAAACAAAGTTTGTATCCATGAACCGTGATAATAGGAGACAGAACAAACATAAGTTCCTTAGACAAAAACATATTTCAGTAGACAGTCTGGTGTCGTCAAACATAAGGTGATCAATTTACAGGATATCTGAAACAGTACGTCTTGAAATGTGTCGATCAGGCAAACGGTTAATCGGCCAAGTCAATACAGAAAGCGATATATACAGAAAGAAGAGACTGAAAGTAACTGAGAATAATTTGTATACAAATACATTGCAAGGTCCCATACGTCTCAACAAAGTGTACTGGCACAAGTTTGATTGCTTATCATCCATAAGATCTGAAATAAATGCTACGGATCTCAAAATTGATTTCTAGCCGTTTGTAAGAAGGCCAGCAGGAACATCGGGCGGGCGACGCGGTCAAAACGGGTTAATGCAGACCCACAAGATTTCTGAAGTGTTGGTAAGGAGTTCAAGTGTGTTACCTGAAATTGATGAACAGTGTCCTCGTTACACACCTCGCCGACACCGACCATTGCACGAATGTCACCACAACGTTTACAGCCCTCTGTCGACTTGCTGGTATTCAACCTAAAACGGTCTGCCATGGCTTTTTGACGATTTCTGAATCAATAACAGTCAGACCATACATCCCTAACCTGTCCTTTTGCAAGAAGTTTGTTCAGTCTTTGCAACTTTCCTAACCGCAAATCGATCACAACTGCTTCGATCGCAAAATCTTTGACCCCGATTAGGTGACGTAGCGTTCAGTTATTCTGTTATTCTTTTCAGACCAACCCGGTTGTAGGGTTTCTTGCGTACGTTTTTCACCTCACACGCTTAATTAATTTCCTAGGTTGTGCAGTCTGTCTCACGACAGTTTCGTCAAAACCACGTGTTTACGAATGAAACATCAAAAGAAGTTGTTTGTCGCACCGTTAAAAGACTTAAATCAACACATAAAACACCGATTCAGATCCTCTGTAGGGAACAAAAGTATGGAATTTACCTCAGTATTTTAGAAACTTACAAACGGTCGTTTAGTTCCTTCAGCTCGAATCCACTTGCCTTTCTCTCGGACATCAACCGTCGAGAAATGATGTCATCAGTGATGAGGCTACTGTTGTGCATCTAACCAAAATAAACAACAATCGAAATCCTGCTGTATGAGCGGTAGTTACTATCCCTATTCAAACATATTCATCCTTAATTCGAAAGCCCATTTTACGAGATGGCGCTCGCTTAACTAGAAGCTTGCCCACTCGATTGTCACGTGAGTAACGGTCTAAACTTCAAGGCCATTACGGGCTTGAAATTGTATGAACCGTTATGTATTTAAAGATTAGTATGAATTCCATCGTGTCTACACCCTAATAGGTGGAGTACAACCCCGTCCAGCAATGAGTACTTCGTATGAACAGTGAACAAATAAGAAACTTGTGCTTACATTCAAGTCTGAGCAACATTTATCGGCTCTTATCATCAGCACCGTCAGAAGCCCGCGTAACAGGTAAGAGTTCGTGCGGCAGGATCAGACACTAAAATATTTTGCTTAACGGAATAATCATTTTCACAGATTGTGGGAATGGACAGACTGACAAATCAACACATGTGTAGGTCAGCTTTCTGAAGTGGTAGCCACCAGATTGACCACAGCATCGGAATGAACTGATCTTGAACACACAGACAGGATCGAGATCACGGCTGGACGATCTGAATACACACAGATGAGGACATCCGGTTTGGATAGTGTTTTGTTACGGACGAGGGGGTGTGTGTTTAGGATCAACGATTCGCGATGTAAGCCACTTTACACGAGTGGCTAATTTTCGGCATGAATTCTTAATGTGGCCTTTGCCACAGCTATCTGAATAGTCTTGCAGATGTGACAGCTGGTTTGTACGCAACCACAAAAACAAGTTTTGCTTTATACATTATACACTACACATTCTTGTAACATTATAGGTATTTTAAGTGTTTGGTCCGCATTACCTGGTAATTCCTTGGAAATTGGAGGCACAAATACAGAGCTGATGGTCATCAAACTTTCGTGTGGAACAGGATCGTTGTATTCTCATGTGAATGGCAAAGGGTTCCTTTTGAACTAAAAAATTGTTTATCAGCCATACAAGTTTTCTGTTTTCAAAAACAAGTTGTCCTCATCTAGCGGCTAACTGCGTATTTTCCAATGTCTATTTTTAAGTCAATAGTTTCCGTCCGATCAGTCGCCCTACTTCCTATTTTGCAAACTCTGGCTCGTATGTCATCCAACCTTTGTTTGTAACTGAAGATGACATATAAGTGTTCTGAGCAAGTACCCTCGTAAGACGTTTGCTTTCAAATAGCAAACTGCAGTGACAGGAGAGTACTCATGAGTAAGCATCGGACTGACTACCAGATGCGGGAAGTTTCCAGACTGATTCAACCCCAGAAAAAAGGCAGTAAGTTCCGACGAGCTCCAATTCAGGAAGGTAAATAAGCCCCACTACCTGCTAACAAAATAATGAAATTAAGGAATTCATCTGAATGCAACTGGTGCAAAATTATGACAGTTTTTGACTTACGATCAAACTTTGCATCGTATACAAACAGTTTAATTTGTTTCAAAACTCACAGTCGTTCGAATCAAATCACTGAGATATCGTTTAGCAACTATGCCGGAATAGTTAAAACACACTAAAAATATGGGGATGCAAGTCACATAGCAGTAAGTTTGAAACTCCTTGTTCTCACGTAACCAAAACAGAACACAATAGCAGTCATGTGACTGTCACTGCTGTCGTTCTTGTTTAAAATGCAGTCGTGTAGGTTTTCTGTTAAGCATATGTTTCCCTCAATCTTCCTACAGAACAGGGTGGGACAACAATTCGGCCACAGACAACGGTGACATACTGCTTGATTTGCGCGTTGGAGGTCATTTTTCCACACCCTCAGGACAGAAACAGCACGCACTGTAACTACTGATGTGGTGGACACAGGATACACGTTAACAATAGAATGTGGTAGGTTTCCCTCTGTGGTCAGTTCGAATGGCCGAACAATATTGATATACAACTGGCGTCATCATTTCCCGTATGTCAAACAAACCAAATGAACCCACATACCGACGCTGTATGTGAACTTACGAACCAGTCTTCACCAGCCGGAAGATTTCCACCCACTTCACGGGCGCCCGCCTACAACACACGCACGTACGGGTAAAACAATCATTATTGATTTTCTTTTGACCATTGCTGCTAAATCCAGTCTCATTACCAAAACCATTCTCATCATCTTCATTAGGACTTTGTACCTATACCACGCCCCGTGTTCAAGAAAATGGGCTTCGTCATACTTTGTGTTGTAGCGGACGGCAAATAGATCGGAGCCTGCTGACCCGGTCGACAACCACATCATCATTGTCTGTACTTCCTTCCCATGGTCTTTGTTAGCACACAACAGGACAACACGAACCATCAAACACTCCAGCTAGCAAGCAAGTAAACAAACAAACAAACAAACAATGGCTGTCAGTCAAGTCCAATGTTTTCGAATAGCAACTCTGCGGTTGCCTGAACAGTCAGTCTGAACAACTACGACTGCATTAGTGCACGGCTATGCCCGAGAAACAAACGCATTGTGTTCGAGGGTTTGTGTATGTGTACATGTGCAGTGTATCTTTGAATATGTGCGTGTGTGTCGAGTGAGAAAGGCGAAATGCGGAGCCTAAAAATGAAATAGTCGGGAATACAAATGGTTGGATTAGTCCGAAAAGATTTTCTTGGAGGAAGCATGTGCTAGCGAAAATTATCCTTTTATTCAGTAAACAATTATGCAATTTCTGGATAGCAGACTCAGTAACGAGCGTGGTGTTTTATTTTGGTACACTCCAATCGACCATAACAGTGTTTATCGGCGAGTATATCATTTAATTATTTGAACATATATCGTGGATAATCAGAACGAAACATCTGTTGCTAAAAATTAATCTCAAAACTGTGCGATTCGGAGTGAAATTTCCTATCTTAATTCCGGATGATCGTTTGTAACCTAAAACAAAATATCAACTAGAGAGAACTGAAATTTCCGATGGGTGACGTGTTCCTACTCCGTTTCTGTTAGTGGAGAGGCAATCACTCCGATTTTTGATCGTTAGGAATAGTATTTTCGGCGGCGGCTCGGGTGAGTGGCATTT
The DNA here is from genome assembly GCA_008508345.1 of Paragonimus westermani. Taxonomy (NCBI): domain Eukaryota; kingdom Metazoa; phylum Platyhelminthes; class Trematoda; order Plagiorchiida; family Troglotrematidae; genus Paragonimus; species Paragonimus westermani. The sequence continues at coordinate 13,364 of QNGE01001192.1, forward strand.
GGGTCGCAAATGCTTCACCACCCAATGGGGTGCATCTTCAGTGAGTAGGGATTTGAGCTTGAGGGGTGGTTACGCTGGGTTCGGACGAGGACTCATTCGAATGTCAAGCATATAACCCGGAACTGACTTCTTCGCGCTAGAGCTTCAGAAGTTTACGTGAATATACTAAGAGCGAGTACAATCGCTCTGGAAACAGGTTGTGCGTTTACGGACAAATGCCTCAGGTGTGCATCATTTTTGGTGGTATTCATCACTGGTGTTCTACCTATCACCCCCAGCCATGGATGACAATCTGGGAGTTGCATCCTACAAATCTGATGAGGTTTTTGTTTGGTTCAATCTCGGCGCTCACTTGACCCGGAAGAAATGTGTGGAGGACTTCGTCCCATTGAGCTACTCTGTCAAAATTACGTCGCAGTTGTGTCACCATACCAGTTTGAACGAAGTTAAAATTTTCTCGTAACATAAACGCTCGAACACCATGTCGTTTGTCCTGTGGTACTCCTCCAACCGGAAAGGTTAACACTAGTTATGAGTATGCGATGAAAACTATGGGTCACACTTGATCTCCCTGTGTCCTATCTATATAAGCTAACTACTGTGTGTACTAAAAATACCCTTTTTATTCACTGAGCGGTTCCACCATCAGACGGCTGCAGTAGTCACAGGTAGTCTTCCTGGAACTACGCAGATTGATATATTTATAGTCTAAATATTAGTCCAAATACTGGTTCAACTATTAGCTCAATGCATATGTGAATACGAACTTGGACGATATATTTATGACGTTCGAATCAAGTGATTAAGTAGAATTTAGATGAAAAAACATGCACCCCAATATTAATTTTGCCAGTGAAATCGAGGAGAACAACCAACTGCCATTTTGGATATCCGACTTAACAGGCATAAAAATGGCTGTCTTCTTTGAGGCAATGAACGGAGTTACGGTTTTTTAGAAGTTTTGCACCAATTATGTACAAACATGGGCTCGTGCAAACACTATTTCACAGAGTTCACAAAATTTGTTCGGGTAAAAGTACACCCGCAGAGTTCAAGCTTCTGTCCAATAGATTCCCAATCAGATTGGTTATCCTTTGCGTTTTGTCCAGAGACACTCAAAACCAATCAACGGCAGGCCAGCCGTCACAATGTTATCTTGTGAGCTGGTGTATGTGTTGTTACTCCTCAAGAGTAATGGTATGACACTGTTGATAAGACAAAAATTGACGTCAGTATTGACCTACAACTATGCGTCAGCCAAGGTCATTGTGGTGCATTTATCAGCATGCATGCCTGCAACTCCAAAGAAACATCCCATAGCAGTTCTGGTCAAACCAAACCTTAGTTAAGAGGTTAGCTGTACATGTGGATAACAGTTAGTAAGAGGTATCGTGAAGACACTACACATTCGAATCGTGGGACGCATCTTCGAATGGCCTCCGTACCACAAGTTGAACAGTTAAGCGTGTCATAAAAACACTTGCTACATGCTGACTACAAGGTAGATCCCTCGAAAGCTTTCAGTTTTGTTTATGCGCCCGGAAGTCGATTACAGTAAACTCGATACTACCTTGGTACCCCACTGTATAAGTTCAAATTAATAAGGATTTACTGATTAACTATGATCCACTCACTTCATTTATTGGTCGATTAATGCATGCTTGAAACCTATATCATTTGCTGCTCCGTCTGCTACCACTGTCACCCCTATTTGCTTCGCTGCCTCGTGTCTCTACGTATCGCAAAAGGTTCATATATTCAGACATCATACACGTCACTGGAACAGAGTTATGGTTACTGACTTGGCAGACTACTACTGTTCTTACGCCCAACCATTCGGTTGTCATTTCATGTGGGCAACTGACGAGGAGAAACGAAGTGTTGTCCGAACCTAGATCTTACGTAACAGCTTTTGTCATGCTAGATGAGGTGAATGATCGAATTGGTCCATGTGGAACGCGCTTCGCACCCTGAAAGTCCACAGTGCAGCTCCATAGTTAACGAGCTCTTGACCCCAAAACCTTTACGGCAGACAGGTCACCTGAGACGATTGACAATTTCGCCCGTCTGAGTAGTTCTATCTAGTCAGTTTGTAATACTGTTGGTGATGTATTAACCAAGATAGAAAGAGTATGTGTTGCTTTTGTCAACAGGCTCCCTGTAGGCCACTGAAAAACAGTTGTTGCGGGTGGAAAGGGTGTATAATATACATGGTTTACTAACGCGGCTTTTCCACGATGTTAACAAACCATTTAGGGTTAACTGTCCGTGTCTTCACCACTTTTTTATTTCTAGTAGGAAAGTCACCCTAGCACAGTGCAGTTTATCAGTGCGCATTTAAAATAACCTTGAGTGGTGAACAGTTGGTCAAATATTACAAATGTGCCTTCTATGATGGCTGGGTCACGTGATTTTCATATCAAATGAGCGACTGCTTCATCGAACACAATTCAACAAGGCCATCAACAGGCGGGTAAAACTGCGAGGCTACAAGACAATGGAGTGATCACAGAATGTGAATCAACTGATTGTTCGGGTGACTGAGTTGAAGTCATCGGTTGCAGACCTCTTAGTTACTAGAATTGCCACCTTGAAAGGCAAATCATGGTACTAGTGTGCTGCAACCAATCCGAAACAGTTTTGACCTATCTATTCGGTTTCATTCTATCAATTTTTGCTTTGCCTTCACTATATTATACTTCTATGGTACTTTTTATCGTTATTTCACGGAACGGCTGTCCGAAAAACAGTACCGTGTGGACGGGTCCCTCACCGTCGTGAATAAATACGGTTGCTATCTTGGTGATCACGGTCACAATCTCCCTGAGTGTGAAAATGACCCGTAAACATTAGGCGAGATGACTTATATCTGTTTATAAATAATAGGGCTATGATAGAAAGAACACAAAGGATATTGAATTCTTCAGGATGAATACATGGACTAATTCATTTTCAATTCCTTCCCGCAGTATGCACCCTCAGTGTACGACAACACAAACCAGAATACTCGCAGACTTGTGGACCTAATCTAAAGAAAAACGCGGTACTTATTGAAACTACTTAGAAGAAAGCTAGGGGGCCACTTATGTGAGATAAGATTTGCTTTCAGCAAGAGGATCTGCCAGAGTTATGTCACTTCTGGTTGAACCACATGAATCTTCGAAGAGGCACACGCCTGCTGACTTACTGACAGATTTCCTCCCATTAGGTAGGAACGAATAACTAGAGGCTATTCTTCTAAACTTCAGACGCAGATGGACATGCTACTGCATGGTTAGAACAGTGAGGAACCGGTCACTCTGGATGGCACTGTCTAACTCTGTGCCCGCGGATAATTCAGCCAAGGCGATAGAAATGTTACTTGATCAGCTCATACGTGAGTGTCTGCCGGTGCTCTAGTTTTCTTGGCCACCTTTCGAACGCACTCACACGGGTCACCGTATACAAACATCTGTTTGTGTGTCTGCTTCTTCATATTCCTTTCTGTCTGTATGTTTATCGGCTAAGTTGGTATGCTGCTTCAATACATCAGCACGTCATATTCTAGTGTTTTTTTCTTTTTTCGTGACTGCTTGCATTAAAATTTTCTGTGTGCCTGTAAACATTGCAATAATTGTTGTTTACCGATCAACACAAAGTGGGAAATGCATATGCTTTTCATCTTTCTTTCTTCTATGGAAACCTGTTGTGTAGCTTTCATCGTGAAAACGCATTGATTAACAACGAGCTTAGGGGTTGTAGTTCGGTGGTTGTTGTTCTTCCCCAGAAGATTTTCGACCGTTTCTCTACCAGTGCAACGTCAGGACGGTCTACAATGCCGCCATTGTCATGTAGCGTAAATTAATCCTGCTGTGGACTAATCCAGTTGTTCTGGCCAATCGTACTGTGTTCACGACGTTGAAGCAGACTGCTCACTGAATGAAAGATCCCGAAACAAAAACACGTAGTCTCATCATCATCATCATAGACAGCAATACATCAGTGGTTCACACTAATGCCTAACTGCCACACAACCATGAAGAAAAAGCAAACCCTATATAGAAAGAGAGGAGGAAAAAGAAGGGGACGAGAAGGGACCCAACTACTGGAAGAGACTACGTCCATATTCAAACATTCAACATCAAGGTGCCTACACCTTACAAGCAAACAACCGANATCGGTGGTCAAATACTTGAAGGCGGTTCACGTCTTCATACTAACACACAGCAACTGCGGAAATCGAGATACAACTCAACCATAGTTATACACGCCATCTTTAACAAACGTCAGGTTGACTCAAATCTGCCAGCTGCACAGAAAATTGCCTGATGTTGGAAAATGTGCTGAATGTAAGCCTCCTTACAGATATTTGTATTTCGCAGAGAAGTGGCCTAACTCTACTGGCTCCTCTCGGTGGGTGCTTAACTTGATGCACCAAATAGATAGCAATGCCGTCCGTAAAACTGTCGTCTATTCTGACCTAAGAAAAAACAACCAGCACTCGCGTTTATACGTAAGGTAAGTGCACAGACTTAATTATTTGTTAACGGCTCTTTGATATGCTGATAACCTTGTACACTCACTAACGCAGTTGGCTATTCAGTACGCAGACCGGCTGAACAAAATCTTTGGCATGGGAGCAAAAGAGTGTGCGCATTGAGCGGAAGGTGAAATCCCAAACAGAACGAATTCGACCAGTTGAAATTAAATTACGAGAAATCTCTGGCAATGAGACAAAATTTGAAGTTAATCGCAAACTGTGATACTCTTCATATCATAATCGGTTTGAAGCACGCAATATTTTCCAACATGCTTGAGACTTACTCCCAGGAACTTTAATCCTCGTATTGAAAACAAGTGTTTTGAAGCAGAATGCCAGTTATCAACCCAGTGTTATATCGAGACCCATTTAGTTTTACAAGTTGGATTCGGTAGGCAGACAGTCGCTCATTATGAATTTTCTGACCGGGAACCTTTATGTAACGAGCCGAAAATTTTATAGTGTAATTTTGTCATTTTACAAAGACGCTTAATACACTTTGTCGACGAAGTGCTTGCAACACAACCAACTGGATGAACCTATTCCATCTGAATTCATCAGTTTGCTCCTTGTTTCATACCCAGAACCCAAAATGAGCACCAACACGATTGTACAACTGGGAACAGCAATTGCCATGGAGGCAGTGGTTAACACCTTATGGCTTTTCGATACAGCCGGACAAAGAATATTCAGTCAAGAGTAATAACAGATGTTTCATCAGGTTGTTGCAATTGAGTGCTTTCAGGTAGGTTATTGTGTCAGAATGGGAATACTGCCATGATCATACTTCCCCTATCAAAGTAGTGTCCACCGAAAATTTTCCCACCATGCTCTCTCTTTTTCAAAAGAACACTGTATTGTAAGCGTGAATTCGGTTGAAAATGCATGGTTCTGGAAGGTCACTTTCAAAACAACTTTTTTTGAGTGACCAAATTTTCCGTTCCCTGAAACTATTGCTGTGCGCGCATTGTCTATTCATGTTGACAAAGTACGCTCTGATTGAAGTGCCTATTTCTACTGAAAACCGGAAAACAGGAAAGTGTCCTAAACTGAAGTCAAGTTCTAGGAATATCCAAAAGATGTACATTTAAATTTATTTCTGTTCAGTGAAGTTCAAAGTTGACTTTGGTTTGTGAGTCTGGTAAAATAAATTTTCTTATACCTCAAACCAGTGGGTCAGACTACCAGTGTCTACTTCGATTGATAGAATGTACACTATTTTGTTCCAGAACAACAGACTACTAGTCATTGTCTAATCTGTCCGTCTTTAGTGAAAGTGATTCGCCATTATGTGCACAATATGTGGATATTCTAAGATCACACAGTTCGTGTACGCGTGAGGCTGGCAAAAAAATCAGTTAGCGTTAAGTTTCTGTCAGTCGTCTGTTACTTTCGTTCATATGTGTGTATAAAGTAAAGCGATTTGGACATGTTTTGAATGATGACATCTGGGTTTGATAATTTTTGTCATCTGCTGCTTTGGCAGATCAGTAATGCGTGGCGCACATGCACGCAGCAGGAGAAAGACAGAGAAAGTGATACTTTCAAAAGTGCTCAGTGACAAACAGCCAACACATAGAGAAAGAGAGAAAGGAACGAAAAAAAGAAGGAATGAACGGAGTGATATGGTTCGGGCTACGTCTTAGGCGTTAACCACATGGATGGATTAGCGTCAGTTGTTTTTAATGAATAGTAGGACCACTTGTCGTCAGCTCTTGATGCTGCGGTTTATCATAATCTAAGTGTGTATCACACAGGCCAGCCAATTGCTAATGGCTGGTGTGAGAGGGTGTTTAACGTAGAAACTAATGCTTAACTGATTTCTCCAGGCAAGTTGCTTAGCCACTTCTGTTGTGGTTCGTGGCATCACTAGGAAATCCCAGCAGGAAAATTACTATGAAAGTTGAAGAGTATGATACTAGAATAGTCACACGAATGTCTCTAGAACTGTCGCATTGAGTTTACTCGGTTCATAAAACGATAAATGTTTCGGTTCTCCCTAATAAATATTGGACAGTGAAAGAGAAGAGAAAATAATCACCCTTTTCCTATCAGAAGCGAAAATCAAGGTTGCACGTTTAGTAACTAAATGCGAGTGCATTTTAATGCCAATATGACTGCCGTTGTCAAAACAGAACGATTACCATAACGAAAAATATCCGGTCCCTAACTATCTCGTGTTTACTGAATGGGTCATGTGCTCACCCCGATCAACATGGCAACAACTAATATCACATTAAGACAAGCAGACTGATCAACACCAAAAGCATCTGCAACCAAGTATACGGAGTTGAACAAAACTCGGCCTATCTCATACCAATCACAATTGTTTACACGGATACTGTTACTGGTTCACCTTTGAACCGACGAATTTTTCCAACTATGTCGGGTTGAGTTCACCGTGTACACCACCCATCCGCTATTTATACCTACGCAGAATATTTAATTTTCTGACGGCCGTTGCAGTAAGATAGTAGACAGAAAAACTTAGCTATCCATCATACAGGACGGGTATGGTTGCATTGTCTAACCGTTCTCCAGGTTTTTAAATTACCCCCATGAACATTAGATATGTTCATTCCTTGCAGGTAAACCATGCAAACTTGGGTGGTACTAACTCCGTTCATTGGTCGGAATTGAAGACGACTGAATATCACTCAGCCACGTTAAGTTACGTGGTCATTGTCTTAATCGCACTGTACCCTATGGATAAGATATCACGACCAGAAGAGTAGTAGACCATTTGAAAAAGGAAATTTTTTGAGCCGACCCCACGAGAAGCAAACTCGATGGGTTGCATGACCTCAATTACTCAAGACAGTAGTTGACGGATTGTCAGTAGTAATTAACACGGAAGAATCAGTTCAGGGACAGAAGATGAACGACAAAGTGTGAACCATGTCTGGAGTTCTCACCGAAGACTTTAGAAAAGCTAGCAGTCGCAATGAATACATGGTAGACGGGTAGTTACATATCATTTCGAGCCTAGTTCAAAAGAGTTCCTAAAGGACTTGGATATGGTTAGATTAGCCATTTCTTGAGGGGACTCAAGTGATACTGAGGCTAATGACTAGGAAGAAGTGCTGCCATCTGTGTTTGTGTCTAGAATCGTGCTCTACATGATGAGCATGAGTTGTTTTTGCTTGGAACCCATCATCACCCCCTCTTTATATTTTTATGAAATAGCAACAGAACTTGTTAAGTCGCAAGCACTGAGTTATGCAATTTTTCTCCTAAATGAACTGTTACATGTAACAAGACGCCCAAGTACCAGACACGGTTTCATAGTGATTTATACATCTCTCAGCTATTATTCTGTGGAACACACCAAAAAGTGAACTGGAACTCTGTGTGGCGTTATGGGACAAGGTGACAAAATGAGTACAATATTTAATCAGTTTGTTAGTAATAATGAACTGATTGCCATCACACATTATTCCACCGTCCCAGAGATTTTCTAGTAACCACACTGTACAGTGGTCATAAATTAGCTACAAATAGTAGGTAGGTCTGGCAAACGAATGAACAGTAATTAAACAATGAAAACAATAGTATGGGTGAGAAAATGGTAATCTTCAACAATGCTCCCCGTGTCGCGACTTTCACTGAAGCATGTAACCATCATAGAAAAAAAGTAAACTATGATTCACAGCGCTAAACGAAAAGCGAACAGCAGGTTTTCTGATCTGAACACGGTTGCATTGGACCAAATCAGTTATCATTACTTCGAAACAAATCGAAATGCTTCGTACGTTTTAGTACCCCACCCTACCGTTTCACTTAATTCATGTGAAGTTTCTTCTATTCAGTCAAAATATAAAAATCTGCATTATCATACGGAGGACTACGACGTCAAAATAGAACAGAAAACTTGTCAGTTACTACGAACCAAGTGCACTGTGATAGGCATTTTAGTTTTGTCGGCATAGCACAGTACTCTTCACACTACCGAACATGACTGAACTAGATCAGATAAATGTCTTCTGGGTGAATTTAGTAAGCAATGGGGTAAATCTGAATGCGGAAAATGAGAGGTTTCAGAAAAATCGTTGTTTATGAAATCAGTAAAAGCACCCAGATGTTTTCGCGAAATGTGGTAACACCAGAATATGTAGTGAATACCCAAGGCCGTAGAAAAGTGGAGCACATGTTACTTTTTCATGTTACTTCTCATGTTACTTTCTAATCATTTACAAAGCCAGCTGAACGAAAGAAATTGAAAATTAACAATTGCTAAAAAAAGTAGGCATTTGTGGACTTGCCAAACAATTTCCCAAGAGTTAACGGGGACTTCAACCACCTTATTCAATGTGTAACGTTGATAACTAGAGAAGATTGTAATTAGGCTGAAGTGAAATGACTGGATAATTGACATAACTAGGACATGTTAGGTGGACTCCGTTTATGCTGAAGGTTGTAGAACTTGCAGTGGTATCATTGAGCTAACAGCCTCTAAGCAAAAAGAAACGATATATCGGGACATCTGTTAGCATCAAGGGTTAAATATGGGAATGGAGATCAACGGAAAATACCGCAAATAATTACAAACTTATATAAGTAGGTATAGTTTGGCAGCTATTTGCAAACCAATAAGGACAATCCGATGGGAGAAAACTGTAATACATACACACACGACAACAACGAACAGTAAGCAATATAAGCGTAAGTTTTAGGATAAAGTGTACCAGTAGGAAGTGAGATCTGTGACTTCTAAAATTATTGCAACAATTCATGAAGTTCAGCCCATCCTAGTCTGACCAGGGATTCATGTTTTTTCGTTTCTGCTCCTGAGCTCAGCACATTGTCTATCTTTTTACATGATGGTGGTATACACTAACGTTCAACTTTGTTGGAACGAAATCAGTGGAACTGTCGATCTAAATACGAAAGCCGCTATGGAACGTGTACGTTTTCCGCTTGTAAATATATGTCTGAATAACATGTTATCAGTGAAAACCTTTTCCAAAAGTTTCTAGAAGGCTGACAAATTTAACCAACCGAGAAGTTCTGATTATGTAATATAATTCACTGCAAGTCCACTAGAAGCAGTCTTGAATGTCGTGAAATACGGACTCAAGTGGTTATGGGCTGAGGATGACTGTGATGGCTTGATAATGACTACCAGCATAAGGGTGTTAAATCCATTTTCGCCTGTCGTGAAGGGGATTAATGTTTAACTTATGATGCACTGATAATAATTCATATCCGGAATAAAACTCTTTCATAATGCAAAGGAGCAGAAAAGTTTTACATGAAGCGTAAATCTTCCATTAATCTATAGGAATCTTGCGCGGTGTGCGTGAATGGTATTTTTCTAAAGACTTTTATAGCAGCCTCACTTCCTGACTAAGAATGAGCCACACTGAACAGTCGTGCATGGACACATCGGGAGCAATCCGTGAACCAAGATCGTCTTGTTGCTGGCGAAACAAACGGGCTGATGTCAGTGACCTTACTGTAGGGAAGTAAACAGATTGCGTCATTGAAACACACAACAAAAGATCTTAAATCATCCGTTTAACAGCAAAACATCCTCAGTGTTCACCGGCAATCAAAATTGTGTTCGTTTTCCAAATCCTTCGCTGACGTAAAATGGAATCGAATATCATGAACGCATAGTTATCGATTAGAATTGACGGTTCATTTGCGCCCCTTTTGAAACGACTGGAAAAGTCGTTTGTTATTGCGGCCACCACGCACTGTCTACTTTAGTTCGATGGGTGTGAGCAAATTGTTCCTTCAGATGCAACAATTAGTGATCGGTTGTGTCCGGCATCGAATATGAAGAAAAGCATGCAACACACCATCAAACAGTACACCGTTCTACTGTACTGTTTGTGTCTTAGTAAGAATAAACAATGTTTCAATAACCGCTCACCTAGAATATCTTCCACGATCTTTTGTGCATCTTCGTCCGGCGGGCCTATCCACTGTCTACGTGCCATATCACCACGAGAGCGCATTAGTTCTTTGTACTCTGAGATCCTAAGCTTCCGACCATCAACAATGCAGGTACGCTTAGGCCGCGGTCTGTATCTATAGGCCGGATGTTCCTCCATGTGTAGTCGACTCAAGCGTGTCTGTTCCTCGTAGTACGGTTGCTTGGCCTCAGCGGTCATAGCCTTCCATTTGGCACCAAGGAATTTGGATATATTGCTGTTGTGCATATCTGGACAGGCCTTCGATAACGAATTGAGTATCAAGAGGACGAAGTGGATAGTGAGTGGTCACAATGGATAAAAAGGGAAAGAAAAGCGGAATTAAGTACAACAAATAAACTTGTGAATATATAACAGACCCTACTCAGAAAACTACATTACCAAAATCGTCAGAAACGAAGCGGTACAAAAAAGTACCCTTCTGAAATATTCCATGTTATAGGCTTCATATGCACTGAACATCCGCCTTTCAACCATTAATAAAGATGTGGTATATGACTTCTTGTACCTAAACTAAAAAATTATCACACAGTTTATGCCGCTGAAGACGATCATGATGTAAATTGGTTTGCAAATAACAATTCAACGAATGAAATCATAGTTAGAGTCGACGGTATACAAATTATTCAAGTTCCCTTACTTCGTTCATTGTATCCAATAACCTAAACTAAATGACGAGTCCTAATAACGAGGTCATCCATTGGATTGAACATATCGATTCTGCATGTTGTTCTTTTGAAAAGATCGGGCAAGCTGAATCCCATCCACACAAGATTGTCGTTATTGGTTTGAATATAATGACTATTTCGTATATAATGTATCTTTACTAGTGTTGTGTTCAACAATAGGAGTAGAGCTTACCACTGAGATAAAAACGTGTACTATCTAGGAGGTTTTATGGAAACGAAACTAGGTTCTTATGTACCTTTACGAAGTGAGCTAGCCGAAAGGTTCATCAGAATACAAAGACTGCAATCATGTATGGATAGGGTTCAATCTGAAGCATTTCAAGATCGTTAGTTGTGCGTTCGAACCCCACACGATTATTTCGGTTGCACTGTTGAAAGTTAGAATTTTTAAGCTGTGAAGCGATATCGGATTGATGATTGTGAAAGTATTCTCTAAACCTTACAGTTCATTGTGGCCAGCTTCGTGTTGGTCTGAACATATCAGTTTGAATTCATTTCGACGTTTGTCGCGTCGTGAGTGAAAGCTCTTGTGAACCTGGTCATCTGTATTGCAGGCATTAGTTACAACCGGTTAGGTCTTTATCTCATACAGCTTTATCCTAATGTGTATATACGTACGTACACGGGGTACAAACATTTTTTAGTTCCGAAAACTGACACGGTTTCAAGTAACAAATTACTGTCATATAATTGAGGATAAACACTTGTACCGGGGCATCCGAAAAGAGTCAACCCATGGTACCGTTTCATTGTTGCACTAACCTTGATTTACACTGAAACCATGGATTATTGTTCTAGTTTGCAAGTCTATGCAAGGTTACTATGTAACCCGGTCGTAATCAAATTCCTTACACCTTTAGCAACTGAAATCGAATCAGGTGAAACGACAAACCAGTTTCCAATGTCTATGCTGCAGTAACCGGCCACAAGACTTGACCCAGTTGCATTTGTCCCAGATGGCTACCGAATAATAAACGTCTGGGAGAACCACACGATGACTCTAACCGTTAATTCCACCGGCAGAACCCGTACGCCTCTATAGCTCACGCATCAGAAGTCTGGAGGCAGTAGGATTTACCAACATAGCTCCTAGAACACTCAATCATCCAAGGACTGCACTGTTTCGGCATCCACTGCCTAGAGTCCATAGCTAACTTTATATCTTTCAGAACATCCAGTATACGTTTGAACGGACATTCCACCCATGTTTATTGCATTTGAGTAAGTTTACAGGACACTTTGATTTGAGCGGTTGTTCAGCATAAGGGTGATAATAAATATTTCAGAAATATTAGATGGAAACAAGAATAAACTGGTAAACAGTAATAGTAGTTAGAATAAAACCCACTGGGGGCAGGTAAGCTATTAGATCGGACTGTCTATCCGGTCAACGACTTGCGTAAACGCAGGATTCCATTTTAGTAGACGAAATATGCCGATTGTGTTCAAAAGAACCATGAAACTCATTCAAATATATGACTACTTAGTCGACTGTCTTCGCGTACTTTCAGTGGCCAGTATACGGGTGGGTGATAAGCGGCGAATGTGATTCAACCTACCCACATTATGCAACCTTAATGTGTGATAAATCTATCGAAATAAGATTGGGTAAATTGTCGCGATGTTTTTGCCTTCATTGCAAGCATGTTTAGACTTACACCGCTGACAGATCGGGTTACCGAACTATCCAGCTAGTAAGTCCACGTAAGTAAAGGATCGGCCTCCGAATACTCATGTTTGATAGTAAATGTAATGTTGAACTCTCCGTTTTAATACCAGATATCGATTACTGTGTTCAGTTTAACCTGATTTGTGGACTGGACGTTGTATAACCTGTCATTTATGGAAACAGACAACTCTGGAAGTAACGATAGCTTTGTGCACTGTTAAGTGGTCGAGGTTAATTTGCGTTGTTCTGACCACCGTCCACAACTGATTGCAAACTTTCACATTCCAGTCGAATTTCCATCCAACCTGTCATCCAAGAAGTACTCGGTACGGTTTTTGCTCTCATGGCGGTTGGGTACCCTGGGCCTCAATCATAAGCAAACGTGGTCGAAGGTTCTGATATAATTGTTCCACTCTGCTTAAGGTCAGGTTACTGGGACAGCTATCGACCCAGTAACCTCGAGAAAGTAGGCCGGAGCTCAGACCGAGGTCGTGACAAACATACGCACTACTGGCGGGCTCCAGAATAAGTGAAATTCTGCATTTCTTCAAATTGGGCTGGATGTATTCTTCACCAGAATATGGGGATTGCCGTCATCTTTGGGTGACAGTCAAATTATGTTAACAAACTGCCTAACTATCTATGGGTAAAGGTCTGTTCGGTTAAGTAAATCACGTTAAGTGTATCGCTAATTACCTTTATATTAGCCGAACACCTATAAACGTACTTAGCTCTTTTGTGTGGGACACTTCGGAAAGTGTATATTGTCGTTTTAAACAGGAATTTACTTGGAAGTTCGAACAACTACTTACAGTGATGATGATGAAGACATAGTTTTCTTCGGAATGAAAATGTGCTGGTCAAACCGAAACCAGAACCAAATTGTTCAACTGCTCAGTAAACTCTGTTTTTGCTTCGGCACTCAAATGACTGAGTGGGAATGGGAACCGGTACCGCTTCTTGGTTATTTCCTACTATTTATTAACATTAATCATGAGCCGGAAAATTAACAAACGTGATGCGTTGGGGTGTAACTTATCAACTGCTCGTTTACCTAAAGTTCCACTTTACTGACTTAAGCAAAGTCGACTGGAGCCAGTAGCTCATACAGTAATATCATCAGTCCACTTTATTACAAAGAAGTTGGTAGCATAATGTATGATGGAGTGTTCTAGCTCCATACTCGTCTTTTCGATAAAGAATGTCAGGTTTGCGCTAATACATCAAAGCCGACGACTCTATCGTAGTTTTGATATACATACTGTTTCGAAACTAAGCAAGGCCGAATGGTTAAACTGCTTTCGCGAACGCTTGCGACTGATGCTGACTTTCTGTTGAATCTGGAATGGTACCTTTAGCAGGGAGTTTTTTTAGGAAAACCCCAGTATGCCTTATGCAATTCTCGCGAAAAGGTAAAGCTGATTTTCACAAGTAGGTTGCCCGGCCGCTGCCTAGTTGAACATTATTCGATTGCGCATTCAATTTGGTTTCAGACTTCCTTCAACATTCTTCATGTTCAAGTCGATTGGTGCCTCTTTGTCTATCTGTCGTTGTACACTTACGTTATATCTCAGTTTTACAAGTGCATACTCAGAATTTCGGAATCACTTGCAGAGGATATGGTGTTAGGTATGAAACTCCCGAATAGTTTCACTTTGCCCGCCTTGTAGGATAGTTTATCAGGACTGTAAAGTTAGACAGAACCTTGCATTCTGTTTCGCAACAGTTTCAAACATGTCAGTACTTTGCTTTTATCTGTGAAAGAGGCACTATGAGGAACGTTTGACTGCATACACACACATGCATGCGAATGGTAATCCGTTATCTCGAGTTCTCTCTATAAAGTGTTTAAAGGCGATCTTGGGTTACAAAGTGGCATGCGAACTCTAAAGTATGACTGTCTTCGCAAGACAGTTGATTGCACAATCCAAGCTATAGACTCCCACGCATTTTGGATTGTGTAAATGAACGATTCAAGTGATGGTAACATTTAATGCAGTTCAGAAGCAAAGTTGATTAGCCTTCGCGCTGGCCCAACTCCGTTGAAATGGCTTCTGTCTTTTAGATACGTCAAATAAGAATGCTTATTCATCTGAGAGCGTTGTTGAACCATTTGTGACGAAGTGGTGGATATGCAGCTGCACAAACTGATGCACATGGCTACTAATACACTCTGTTTGATGCAACAATGATACGGCTGATCGAGGCACCACACAGATGAGGAACATGTCTATCCAACAACCACTTGCATAGAAAACAAGAATAGTTCACGCTACATAACTTCATCGGGTAAACAAAACTCCCAGAACCGTGCACGAGTCCCCTTTGGAGGTTTAAAGTGATCCTACTCCCTTTGCAGGAAGAAGTGCTGTGACGGCCGTATCATTACTATCACAGCGTGCGTATAGATAAATCCGGGTAACCTTTGGGTGTTCTTTTCGGGAAGGTAAACATGATTTTTGTTCTCCACACAAACCTAGTTTACGATCTACATAATGGTTGTCATGGCTCGTAAACCACTCCAAGCTGACCCCCAAGAAATTGTTGGATGGATGTTTTCATCGTGGCATGGTCCTGTTGTGAAAATAAGTGTGCAGGTGGTGATAGGAGTTTTGTTTCAGGAAAAGGGGAGCTAGGAATTTTGACTGATGTGACTCAACCACAGTAAGAAATTGAAAAAATTCCGCCGCAGGACAGGAAGAAACCCATCACACCCGAATAATTTCTCTGGATCTTTATAGTGGTAACTAGCTGGAAGCCTCTCCACAAAACAGCGTTCTTCATACTGCCTGGATTGAGTTAGCTTTGGATCAAAGTAAAATAGTAATCATACAACACTCCTACCGGTCCTGAGTTAAGGGGTTCTAGTCATAAATAGGTGGCTTTTATCTAGGTTTGAATAGCCCAACGATACCCAACCTGTGTGCAGTTGTACGGTTACTTGGAAGCAATCACTTGATGGCGCTAAACCGACTGGTGTTGCTTCGAATACTTACCCCAACTCCCAGTACTGTTTACCTTGATCTGTGGTTCTTCAGCAACTTATGGAGTTTGCATTATCTTTGCGACAAACTTTAAGCTAGGTTTAGCCAGTGGTATACTCCTCTGCAAAGAATCTATGGTGCTAGTATGCGCTAGTAAACCACCAGCAGTCTTGATATGATCCCACTATTAAGCACGGACAGGTGTGTGTTTGATAGTGATTGTGACAAATTAGAGGTGTCCTACTCTCTGCGCTGCACTCACACCCAACAGATTACATGGGACTACAATGTTCCTCGGATGGGCTTCCTACCGGAAGATGTTTAACTTCATCTATCATAAAGTATTCACATTATCTTGTTTTCTGGCTTGCTCACAAGTTAAAACTACTTAATGATTAGTGGTACGTATCAAAATTTGTAAAGTAGAATCTGGAGTTCATTGTTGGGTTTTGGATCCTCGATATTTATTTATTCGAAAGCCTCATATCCTTCCCTAAATCCCCTAACCATATGAAACCGGCAAAATTGTTTTAAACAGACTCTTTTGAAAAACTTCAGTATTCAATGTATGGTTTCAAGATGGTGAATGCTGTGAACCGGGTGGGGATTTGAGAGATGAAGACTGTCTAACGTAAGCACGTGTGTGAACTGTGGTCATGCATTACTACCAGTTCTGCACGGGGTGTGACTGCACACCTGTCACGGTCTGACATTGTAAACGATGTTAGCTGGGGCAATTCCAAAAAAGTGAATTATTAACGATTCAGTAAAGGTGGTTTTGTATACATTTCGATTGTCCATCTTCAGGTGGATGGGCAGTCTCGATTATGCACGTCTGCTCGCGTGCGCGGACATGCATGTGCGCACTCATGCGCCTGCGTGTCTGTTGTCTCGAAATTTTAGGACAATTAGCAAGTGCATAACGGGACTGTAATACGGCAGTTGGTTTTTGTTTACTAAACAATATACGTCTGTGGACAAACTAAAGGTAAACAAACAACATTGGCTTTGTAGGCAATGAGTGTAGGAACCGGGAGCAACGAAGGTGCTGTCCTCCTCCCCTGCTTGAGTGAGTGCGTTGTGTGTGTGTGTACATCGTTTCGAATTGTAAAAGTTTCACGGATAAAGCAGTCTCGACTGTTCAATAACGAGTTTGAGTCACGTACGAATGTGTCAATATGCAATATAGGCAAATATTCAGACGTGACAGAGTGACTATTTTGTGATCGAATGACATGAGTTGAACACAATATACATTAGATCACAGCATTCTAATAACATTTAAGCTAACACTTTGCGAAAACAGAGACGCTGAAATCCAGTCCATGATCTGTCACATTTCACCAAAACTGTATAGTTTTGCGACTAACAAGATTCGGGTTGTGGTCCACATTCCCGTGAAACAACAGTGTTGACCAGTGTGTAACTGAGCTAACTTTATGCAAGACCGAACTGTCTCATCTGGAATCTAAGGTAAACTCTTAGGTTGTCAAGTGCCTTAAAGGGAGACCCGGCAAATTTCGTACCTATTCCAGTAGATGAATTCTCGTACAATTCGCGACGAGTTCATTTATAATAACTGCTCGGCAACACGCTAATTAACAATAAGAAGTGCTTCCTTTAAGGTTCTGATTGAAGAGGCTATATCCTGTTGTGAATCGTGTTCAGCGTTGGTGACTAAGGTTACATGAATTTCTAACAAGCTAAATGTCCCAGTACACTAAAGGTTTCATTTGATAGTTCGTGATGAAATAACTGGTCATTCGTAACTGGTGAAATCCGTGCAGGTCGAGATGATGATTCACATAGCTTCTCAGTGTTACCCATTTCGGTTACCGTAGCCAGATGATGTAAAATAATAGACCGGACATTAACACATTTTACTTCATTTCTGATCAGTGGACTTCTGTTAATCATGGGCATTGTTAGCGTTGACAGTAGTCCTTTTCATGGTGGAGAGAAAAATCAACAAGGATTTATTCTTTATTGCTTGCTTAGTCGCCGTCAGTTGAAGACAGTTGCTTTTTAGTCAAGGTATTTTATCTGGGACAGTTTCGATGGAATATGTCAAAGTTTCATTTTACACAGCTCTATTGCATTCCTACAGACATTTCGGCCAGCTACTTTAGAAAAAGAGTACTAGACTCTAGTTTTGCTCTTGTTAGAGCTTAGCAGTAGTCCACAACCTTGTCACGGTCAAGATTTGAATTCCGGTCAGGCTTTTGTGAGGCAACCGTGTTGACCAATCAGTCACTGACCTCATATTCTCAACAGCCGAATTATCACACCCGGACGTTCTACCACTGTCACTTGAGAGTAATGTTTGTATCCATATAATTATTGTTAAATAACACCTTCGGCTGTGACTGAGTTTGGGTACTTGAAGTTGTTTGGTACAGCCTTAAATAAGTTAAAACGTTGGTTTGAGCGATAATGAAGATTCTCGAAAAGGTCTCACGGGTCCTTTAAAGTATGCAGACATATCCTGACCGTGACAGTACACACCTTTGTGTGAACTCATGTTTATACGTAATATTTTGTCAGTGCATTGTATTCGAAAGTAAATGTTAGAATCATTCTTCGTTACCAGCTTACCTTCAGTATTTTGCGTCTTTCATCCCTGGCCCATATCATAAATGCGTTCATCGGACGTTTAATGTGAGTGGTCTTTTCAGCTCGTACCTCCGTACTGTTCCGACCGGCTCGAACGGTGGATTTTGGAGTTCCACAGATTGACGAATTTTCGTAGCGTTGCTGATTGGTTAACGAGTTTGAAATCAAATTCATAATTACATATTGTGAGACTTAAAATAGGGTCATTTAAGAAGTAGTTCCGTAGCAAAATATTTTCTCACAGTGCGAACTACCCTTTCAGTACAACGGGTTCTGAAGTAGACCGTTTCATCCGACTGCGTTAGACACCATCAGTCACAAAAGACAACAATTTATGCAAAATCCCTTTCTACTAATGGTGCCTGTCTATTGGAAAGTGTTGCAATCTTCGTGTTAAAGGTGTTCGAACGTGTTGCTTCATTAAGACACGTCTTGCAAAACTTGGATTTGCTACATGGGACTAGTGTTTCACAATCCTTACAGACGGTTTTCATGATACTGTTCCACAAAGCATCATGAAATTCTAAACAAAGGGTCAGAATGCTAATGTTTTGTACTAGTTGAAACAGCGCACCGTTAACTTTGTTCTTCTCTTAACTCGTTTGCTAACGATGCGTAACTTATCATCCGATTACCCCACACAAATCGTCGATCTGTACGTTGCACTGAGTCAACGGAGTGAACTTAATTCCATCGCGAGATGACAGCCTTCGGTACTCTAGTGCCTGAATGAAAGATTTTTGCGCGTTTGATATTGGTGTTTAAATTTATTGTGCGCCACTCGGTCTGTAAATGACGCATTGAAAACAAACCTGTTTGCAGTGTCCTTGTCTCCAATATTGTCTACATCAAATTCCTATGTTGGTATGGCACGAAGGAACATGTGAGTAGTATGATTACATAGCCAACAACGTCGAGCACTACTCATCCTGGTGTGCAACCGAGTTGTCGGAATTCAAGCACTATCATAATTTAAACATATTCCATCGTTACCAGTCGTCGTGTATGTGTTGCCACTTACTTTCAAATTGAAAATGATATCAATCGGGAGAGATAGTCAGCAATCGTAGTCTTCGCTGAACAGAAAATGGACAAAGTATTTTAGTTTTAGCATGACTTCCCACATGACTTTCAAAGTCCTTTCAACCTGTTTAGCTAGAAAACATTCGTGGCCGGTATAACCCCACATAAACATCTGATTGCTTATACGTAGCGTAATCTTTGAACAACTTTCTGCTGATTCTTAACCAGTAGTGTGATCATAAGTGAATCGACAGTTTGACAGCCATTTCAAAGATCTTCGCGTTTCTTTATGATATTTGAAATTTTATAAAACTGAGAATGGACAAAGAGAAAAACTAATTGACCCTCAGGATGGTAACCCAATTTCAGTCGAAGTATTCTAATGAATCTACTGCTCCCATTTTAATTCTATTTTACTACGGAACACCAGCACCCCCCCATAAGTGTCAGTACAGTTAACGAGATGAGTTCACGTATGCACTCAACGATTTTTCAGGGGTTTATTGAATAAAATATGAAGCTTCTGGTAATCATTTCCTCACCTTCAGTGTGTCGACTGCCATATCTTCGTTACTGTCGGGTCCCAGTAATTCCACTTTCATCTTAAGGGGTGTATTCAAATTCCAGATTATATTTGCTTGAGTTGCAAGGGGTTGAGTGATATCTGGTAGCTTGTTCGCTATGTTCTCCACCATGATTTCGAGCGGGTTCGTTTGAATAGGAATGCTGTTGTTTGAGTGACTGCACACACTTAGATCGAAGGCCTGTCCGGGACTCATAGTGGTAACCGAAGATTCTTCAGAGCCTAAATGATTATCTACTCCATGTAGCTTTTCGTAGGACGTTTTGGATAGTGAGGATGATTCAGCCAAACCATTGAATAGTTGTGCTGACTTGTTTGCCCTATAAGGCCTCACTGGTGATTCACTGACTGTGTGCTTTATATCCATTTGGTTGAAACCGTTAGTCCAGCGGCTGTCACCAGACGTATTGGACAAAGACCTTGCCTGAGTCGCATTGTCGGCCAATGGCTTACTGACTAGGTCGTCCAGTTTGTGACAATCAGTGAAGGATGTCAGTGATCCAGCCTCGCTGGTCGGAAAGAACTTAGGAACCTTTTGTGAAATATTTTGTGAGACCGTGGAATTGCCATAAGATGAATTTGATGGCAAACTATTGCTGGAACACCCATTGTACAGACACCTTTGTTCATCTACCTCACTGGTTGGGACAAACGCGGGACAAGTGTTTTGCTGTTCGCTGGTGCCCGATGGTAACGATGACCTACCCTCAGCCGAAGTTGATTCAAGGGTTCCAACAACTACAGAAAATGGATCAGCCGTGGCAGATAACGGTGATGAAAGCGGAGCGTTGGACTGTGAAAGAAGAGGGTACAGATGAGTTGCGGTAGTTTGCCATCGATTTAAGTTATCATAAATGTGCAGTAAATTGGATCTGGTTGTTAGTTGGAGTGCGGCCGACGAGAAAGACCGACTAACACTGCTCGGACTAGAGGGGTGGGATGAGTTCATTTCCTTGAGGTCCACCGACTCGGCCTGTGTTGTTTTGAGATTCTCAGATACCGGTGAAGAACACGAGTGTAGTTTAAGCAATTCGTCCAACTTCTTTTTCATGCAGTGTAAGTTGTGCATAGTCCACTGGATCTGTGAATTAGCACAGTCAGTCATCGGGATTTGGTATGCCTTCTTTGTCAAGAGTGTAGAATTTGGATGCTGGGTGGTTACCTGTAATGTACATTTTACTGTGTTAGAAAATGAGTGCGTTTTTGATCAAAAATATTTGCAAATCGCACTGCGACTGTTCTGCTGAATTAAGTGGTTCAGTTGACGAAACTTGTCATCTGATTTGTGCAGAGGAACTTCAGAATATTCGTTAACAATATGCAAAAAGCGGAAGAATACAGTGCAGTAAATTCTCTTTCATTCTTGTACGTGTTCTGGACAAGCTGCTGTGAAGCGTGGAATAACCACCGTATATTCCATCACCACAATACTGGCACACACAGAGAAACACACCTAAGCGGGCTAATGTGAAACGACTGAAAATGCAAGTAATTTTCCAATCACTGCCTGTCAGACGGGAAACAATGATGTATGTACGTGTGCACTTGTACGAATATACGGCATCAGTGTGCAATCTCACAGCGGGATGTCACAGTCTGAACATACTTTACGTATGTGTGTGCCTATGTGTCAATTGTGACCCGGGAACAATTGATGATGATGCTGCTGCTGCTGCTGATGATGATGATGATACTTCACTACTTCCGCCTCTGGCCTTGTCAACAATCAACTGCCAACACACAGGCAGCTTGTGAAAGAGCGACAGGAGGTGGAGAAAACTGGAAACACCTATCATATTTTCGCGGGATTTTCCTGTCTGACACAAGCAGGCAAGCAGTACGAACACAGAATTGAATGTGAACCTATTTACTTGTTTGTGCGCTTGTGGTCGCTTTTTTGTTTTGCTGAATGAACGGACGACAAACTGTCAATACACATAGGTATTTCTTCTTGGCTTACAAAAGTAGACATGTGGTTTGAATTCTGGTCGACAGTAGGCGTAACAGACGACAGCGATATCAGGCAGTAGTGTTCTAAATGGGCGGATGAAATCCGTTGAGTAGAGTGAAAGGTGGAAACTGCCAAACATGCACTTATACTAGGAGAATGTTGCTAAATTCGGAGTGCTATGTGATAACACGTTTAAGCATATACATGCCCAAACTAATATCACCCTTTCAGAATATTCACATTAAAAATGGGTGTTCTCATTTTCTAGTATGAATCTTATGAGTCGAGCTACGCATACACGATAATTTCAGGTGTACTGTTGGTAAAAACTTCCTATTAATCTCCCACACTAAATCTTTCCTAAAGCTTAAACATAAACCAGAAGTATTACAGTGCGGTATACTGACTTATTTCTGTTCTTATCTGGCCTTTGCTTTACGGTGACCTCTTATTGCTTACCTATAGTTCTGCTACCGAAGACTCTCACTCTGAAATTGATGACACCGATAAATCATCTGTTTTCATATTACAACATTTAGAGAGTACTAAATTCAACAGCTGAAGATCTCCTCATAACTTACCGTAGGCAAAACAATTGGATATTTCGTGGTTAGTTCGTCAGCTGAAGCATTCACCAGGCGGGCAGGTTGTGATGGGTCACTTTTCAGTGTAAAACTGTTCAACCCAGAAAAGACTGACGGTATTTTCCAGTCCATACAGTAACCATTGAGCGAGGAGTTCATCGACGGAATGATGGTTGGGATGGAACCAAGATGGTGTTCAAGTGGACGAGAAAAGTCAAGGCGTACAGAACTGATCTGGTTAGGTTGAACAGAGGAATCCCGAGTGAATGCGACAGAAGGTCTTGAATCAAGAGTATCACACTGGTTTTTGGCCATTTCCTTCGGGTACATGAACGGATGCCAGTTGTCGGTGGTGGGTTGAGTCAGATTCAAAGGAACATCTCGTTCAGTCTGCAGATTTAATGTAATGAGTTTTACTTGTATTAACTTAGGCAGTAATGCCGTCTGTAGACATATATACTTTTACGCGAATAAAAATTTGACACTGTACCTTCCAAAGATCAGATAGCTAGCAGCTTGAGGAGTTAAAATAATAACTGAATGACTCGCAGCACGCAGTCAGCACGGATGAGACTTGCATACTGTTCCCGCTGAGACCTTTACAGAAGTGCACTGTCGCAGTATCTATTAGCTCGGAGCGGTCCTCAGTCACGCTCTCAGTAGCCTATCCCATACAGTTTACTGAGGTGACATTTATCACTTAGATGTTTCTGTCTGAAGGAGAGAACAATGCCTTGCACACCGGCCCCCCTTCATAATAATGACTGCTCCTGTCGGTCTATTCAAGTGCCAGACCAAATGATCGACTGAATTACATAGTGGCAATTGCTCTCCTATATAATCATAGTGTCTTTGTAAAACAGTAAAAAATAACCACTTCTTTGTACCCATACACACAGCAGTTATCAACGGTCATTTCCTTATTTGAGTATTAGAACCTCTCGGGATAGCCGTTTTCTAGTAGCACCTACTACATTATCGCCCCCTCTGCAAGCAATCACCGACGTGAATCTATCAAACTGTGTGCAGTAACATTCACATCAGTCTTAGTAATTGACATAAATATTGACTGCTCCAACTGAGTGTACAGTTTGCTGAGCATTGCGTTCGATCACCCTCGTAAGTAACAGGTGCATCAGAATGAGCGGAAATAAAGAGGGGTTTAAAAGGGAAGTAAATTCAATACTGATGTTTAGACTATTATTACCATTTACAGAGAGTGGCAACAGCTGTAGTATCAGAGAGTTGAAACTCAACCGTCTAGAAATATATCTTTAGCGCTGGTTCCAGCGGACCACCCATCACCACTCTAACAATTTGCTCGTATGACTGTCCTTCAGAAGAATATGTTTCTTGAGGCAATCAACGGGGATACATGAAGGCAAATTACGATAGGAAGTGAAGCTTCACGAAACTAATGCACTCGTGTCTGTGTAAACGTCGTGGCATCCACTAGTCCGGACTGTCGGTGATCCTGCTGTAAGTTGGTCTTTTCTGCTAATCGCAAATCCCACGAACATGGCTTCAACGCCTGTAACTCAATTCGCAATCACCCTAATAATCTGTGCGCTTGCTATCCCCCTGATCATCCTTCATTTGGCGCAAGCACGAGATATCTGACATGCCCAGGCTCCAGGAGGCACATACGTGCTGCGTCCGTTTCGTGCGGTTGCCTGATTGGCTGAAATAGCAGGCCGCGTCACGTGCTGCTGCAATCGCGTGAAGTGTGGTCACGCCTACCCACATGCTCTCGGGCTCAGTACTCCAGCCTCAACCTAGGTCACGCTGCTAGCACTTCGTTCGACATTACACCACCCCAAAAAGGCGGGATGTGTGAGTCAAACTGAAGAATGGGTTGGTGGCGCAATGTGGTTTCTTATCCTTTGGTCGTTGGCTATGGGCACGGAAAAATGCGTGTTTGCAAGCCACGGCCAGCTGATCGTACAGCCTTTTCAACACATTCGAACAATCAGTACCAGAGGTGTTTTGTCGGTCAGGGCCCAGCACTCTGAGCCAGTAGGGATGGCTACTTTTAAAACCGGACACACCAGTTCTCCTAATAATCAGCAGACTGTGCGATTCAGTTTGGCTAGTTATCACTATGTTTTAAGGCGTGGCTACCGCTTTCTTGCAGTGTTGTCCGCCTTTTCATATACACACAACGAGAACACATGCGCTTAACGTTCGCTTCGCGTTACGACGTGAATGACCAAAGGGCGTGCGCTCAGCATAGTGCTTTTTTCCGTTTGAACAGAATATAAGCCCAATCGAGCAAATATGCTGTCGTACTCGCTGAAACTGTATGGCTCTGATTAGGTCTAATACAGCTCAAGCGGCCGGATAGCGTTCATCACAGTGAAAGCGCGTTTTCAGGTTCCTAGCTAGAAGTGGAAAAGCGACTAACTGCAAAAAGTCGGTGACCACAGGTTGAAATATCATAAAATAAACACAATTATTTACTCTTATCCAATCCGGGCTCTATACGGGTTGCTACAGGTTGGACATCACTCACATTTAGTCCCTTCTTCATGTTCGTATGAAATCGTGGGCGACCTCGTTTCTGAGAAGAGGACTAGGATCGGGTTCACTAGCTGGTTAACGCTTAACGATAGAAAATGTTATTATCCAGTTAAGAAGATGAACTTCGGCCCTCAAATTGTGTGCATAACAAAATCATTCCATTCAAAAGATAAACAACAGTCGCTTATGAGTATAGTTCAGATTTTCCGAGAAGAATTGATCTGAAAACCATGTGATTATCGACTGAACATGATGAGATTATTGCAGTGCTTCATATAGCCAGTTCATTAGTTATAAACAAGCACAGTTTACCATTTAAAATTATTTTTCTTGACTCTCAAGTATGGTTGTTAAACTGAGATATGAACACAATCAACCGCGTGTTCAGTTTCAAATATACAAAACCGTTGATTTTTATTTGACACCTTCACTCACCTGAGGTGCATATCAGAATGTGCAAACAGAGTTCAAATTAGTGCGTCGTATTCAGCTTAAGAATTTCTTAATCATTTTATTGTGAGTCATTCACAAATTTATCATTATGAGCTAGATGAATTCACAGATAAATAACTACGTTGGGGGTAGAAAGAAAGAAGCAGCTAGGAATGCAAACGGAACTGGTCTTTTTGAAGTTTCAAAAATCAAGATTACTTGAAGTAAGCATAAATATGCTGACGCTGTTTATGGGATCATAGACGTTCAAAAGAAAACAACATTTAGTAGTGAAATTATATGAAGAAACGTTTTTCGGCACATACAAATTAGATAACTGAATAAACTTGCTTTGTCCTGAAGTGTGCAAATTCGAGATGTTAAATGTTCCGTCAGTTGTACGATTCGAGCTGCTACATCCGACAATAAGGCGAGTTTGTCTGTAGTGGAGAAATCGATCGAATTACAAGCGTTCGTGAGTAATTCCATGATTGCACGAGCCGTACTAGATGTGGGAGTGGATGTCAAAGTTTGGCGTGGTGAACAGTCGTTGCTGAGACGTAGGTTTAACGGGTTGTTGAATTCCCTTTCGGCATTGGTGATTAGGTACCCAGGGTTTGTTGCGATTTGCGAAAGATCGATTTGTGTGCCGTTCATTGTGTAAGCGATCTGGAACTCGCGGATTCAAAATGATTCCAAGCGGTTTTCGTGGATTGTGTATCCGCATGCTGTTCATAAGAAGGAATATGTTTTAATTCATAGTTAGCACTGAGTATTCAATCAGTGGGCTGCAGATGATTAAGATGTCGATGTACACTGGGTCCAATCCTAATGAAAAATAGACAGAGTTTGAAAAATCTCTTATTTTACTCCAAACCACCTTCGATAAAACGGATCCAGTATTAAAGCATTTCTGCCCACAGAGTGGTGAAGGCTGCCATCACTATGCAACATACGATGTAGAAGGGGCCAAATCTGCTATATATCTTAATCTATAAAGTAACCTACTTGGCAAACTAGGGGGGTTACACTTTGAAATAATGCGACGTTCACAAACGATAATGAATGCAACAGAGACTAAATTGTGGAATGTCAGAGATTCGGCTGGGCTCGAACCAGCTACACAAACTGTGTACCCAAACATGGTAATCGCTTCACTATTTGAGTTACACAGCCAGACTGGGAGTTCCGAAATTTCATAATCAGGTCCATTCACCCACCCCACCCCCACCCTCCATGTAATATGCAATCCGACAGATGGACCAGCGGACTGCCGATCCAAGAAGAACGTTCCAAACGGTTAACGCATGAGTCCATCAGCATCAGTGCCTAGCACTGGAATTGTGTTACTGGTACGTGGATGAATACACACGTAAACTTTGACCTCCCGGCCTGGCCTCGTGGCACATCTGGTAAAGCGCTTATCCTGTTTAGGCATGCTGCTTTTACAGCTAACTAACTCAGACGAAGCCCTGATTTTTCACATCCAGGTCTCTTCTAAATTATCAAATCTGCTAAACTGTCTGTTAGTAACACAATACTGAATGATCTCAGTGCACGGAATCCAAACTGTTTCACAACATACTTGTGTGTTTCTTCGTTTACCCATGCGAAGGCGGATAAACCGCCGATAGTTGTACTGGTAACTCTTCAGTGTCTGTCGTGGCTCTATGAGAAAAAGGACTCTGCCTCCCATTAATCAAAGAAACGAAAGCAGTGAATTTCGTTGTTATGTTACCTTATTGACTGAGGTCAGTCACAGTGGTTATACTTTTGTTCTACTCCTTAAGATTTCTTGAGCTTAAATCATGATTGTATTACTAACAAGTAGTGTGGCAGATTTATGATTTTAGATGAAATCCAACTATGAAAGGTGAGGGCTTCAGCTAGATGCAAACCAGGGACAAGGACATCATGCCTCGACACTGCAAACGCTCTATCAGCTGAGCTACGAAGCCACACCGAGAGCTCGGAAATTTCACATTTGGACTCCGTTACCCACCTGTCCCCACTGTCTCATTTGGAATCCATCAAATGATCCAAAGGATCGACTGTACAGGCAGGGCTTCTCAAACAGTTCGCTCCGGATTCCGCCAACGCCACCAACGCTGGTTAGAGTCCAGCCGGAACCATGACTTTTCACAGTTCGTCTCATCTGAATCATGATTATTTGGTTATTACCTAGACCTGGACAGTCTGATCCCAGCATGTGTATAATACTGCCATTTCACGACCGCAACCGTTAAAAAATTTGACGTCAGCTAACTTTTCAGTTGTACTCCCTATCTTTTGTCCCAAATGGCAGGTGTTTGTTATTTTCGACTATCTGGACGTGTAACCATACATTTTTGTTCGGTTGCTAATTAGCAGTAAAAAAAGAACTACGAGTTAAAGTCACTCGACAGAGCATTTCTTCTTAGATGGTCTATTAGAAACAGCCTTAGTAAGACTGTGATGCTAGTTGCAAGCACATCTGTTCTGACAGCTTCGATAAGGTAAGAATATCTGGCACAGTGTATCACACTCGATGGGATCATGGTGCATGCGATTAACGTCATTTCCTACAAGAGGAGACATATGCGAGACAGAAGCATTTTAGGGGCTAGTGTCGTAACCAGTTTGTATATCTAACTGATAGCTGGTCAAAACTGTTCCCACTTTGACCGTCGCTCAACATTCCATTTACGTTTACGAACTGTTTAAGGGTGACCAATAGTTCACACCCTACTCTTGGCATACGGTAGATCCGTAACCTATATAATGTTTGAGGCATGCTTGGGTTGGCCGTTATTCTATCGACATGGTAGATGTTTTACAAGCAACTCTTCAGTCAAAGCTGCTCGACCAATATTTAGTACAATCTAGAGCGTCCAACAGTAATTAATTCAGTCATGAAACGACTGACTTGATCCGGATAATTTTTAAGTATTACATACGAAACTGTTTAGTGCCCGGAAGTTGGTGAAAGACCATCAAGGTTAGTAATAAGCAGTAGCGAATTTTTCAACTAATTTTAAGTTCATGAAAACAGTGGACAGTTTGACCTACAGTCGAACAAAATGGCATCGGAACGGCGCTACTAACAACACATTGCGATAAAATTTTACTGATTATCCATCAACTTCACTCTACTAAATGATTTCATGCAAACTGAGTCCATCAAGGGAGTTTCTGCATAAAACAGAGCTCCTCCAGACAGACCGGTTGTCACGAGGTTTCTTAGGAATTTACAATACCAAATATACCATCTCGAGAGCTTATCATGCGTCACGGTTCTGATACTAATTTGTTTTAACTCCCCCTCAAACAGATGATGGCGTTTATATCCACCGCTTTGTCCATTAAAATCTGGGATTCAATCTAGGCGAGGGATTTGACCTAACGTTTCTACGGACAGCCTGGCTTATTCCACATTGTTATTATATCGTGCGCCTTACATGTACAAATACCACTTCTGTAAGTCTAATGTACTTTGAAATTATGAACCCGTAATAGGTTGTTTGGCCCCCATCCTACTAATTGCTATGTAGCCTGTAGGTAAAGGGTGATTTGGCAGTCAGTAGTTCCTACTCATTAAATCGAGCGTAGTCATAACACGAAATTAACTATATGCCGCTTTTACTGCATTCGCAACACTCGAATTGATAAGTTATTATGAAATTATGTCTAAAACACGTAGATTGATGACACTTTATCAAACGCTGCGAGTCTGCAACATTTTGCAAGAGCTATAAGGAACGAGGTTGGTACGATAGAAAAATCAATGAAGACATGTCAGCTAGGTAAACAGTGTGTCATAATTGGGAAAGAGAATACAAAGACAAAGTCGAGACATTTTGTCGTCCTGCAAAACACAAGCGACCAATAGTTCAAGGAGGACTAGGGAAAATGGAACAGGTAGAACCAGAAAGAAAATACTGGGAGAGGCTGAATAATTCGAGATTTTGATCTGTTCATGGTGCAGATTAGCAAATGCATAAACGGTTGCCCGTAAAAAACAGCTTGCTAATGTGTCGAAGACAACTGGTTACAGAATGAAGTGGCGTTTATTAGTCAGTAATGGCAGTAAGGAAGTCGTAGACCCAACACAGAAGTATAGTGATAAGTGGAAGTTTTTGAAGACAGAAAGGCACTATACGAATGTTTTCCAGAAGAATACAATAGTCGCTTTGTGCCTTCATGTGTGTCAACCATTTGTGAGCTACAGTGTTTCTCCCAGAAGACCATTTTCACTCGGTGTCGTCACTGATTACCCTCAAATGGGACTACGGCATAGTGTTATTTTTTTGGTCTGATTATCAAGCACACAAACACGCCTTGTGAGCTACTTTCTTGTAAGCACACAGTTTTGTTCGCTCAGTGTATGGTGTCTTTCTCAACAGTTCCAAATTAATAGGGCTAAATATCAGTTGTCTAACTTTTGGTGTAATTGTGACTGTTCACTCCATCTTTATCCACATGCACCTGCACGTACGCTCTCCTATGCATGCGGTACCGCGATTGACACCCGACCATGGCACAATGCCGTTTCACACACCTGGGGACACCTGACTCGCAACCCATTTGCTGCAGTGCAGCTAAACCGAGATTACAGTTTTGTTTTGCCCACAGAAAGAGTGACAAGAAAGGGCTGTAAGCCGTACATAAACCACCGCAAGAAGAATCCTGTGCATCATTTAGTCCAATTAACTTTGGCAAGCGTGAAACCCGGATAGAACCGCAAAATGCGCATGATAAAGGAATGTTTATTTCTTTTCTGTTGAATTCAGTGCACTGCATTCAGTTAGGTTTGTCCGTAAATCAAACCCTACTTGTAGACACTGTAGGTGACTGAGGGGGGGGGTAGGTTGCGGGAATTGTTAGTAACACATCAATCGTCCGGCCAGGCACATTTATTCATTTAGGGGTATTCACACACATATATATATGCATGTGCATGCTACGTCCCATTGCACACACAAACAAACCGACTGGTCTAATTAACTGTCAAGTTCAAGCAACAGTTCGGAAAGTGTCAACTTTCCACACAACACCAAATTCCTACATTTTCCATAAGTTGGAGTCTACACACGGACGTGACCATATTCGAGTAAGCAACCGATTGGATTTTGTGGATTGTTGTCAACCTACTGATAACTGTGGATCTACGAAACTGTTCGGTTCATCACACACGTAAAACAAAACTCTAAAGCAGTTTACATTTTTACTACAAAAAAAAATAAATAAAAACGTTATTCATCAGTTCACCTTCTGTTTACACTCCCCGGAAAGGTCTACGCGGGTGTTTTCACATGTGGTTTTAATTGAGCCTTTGGCTATGGGACGTTCCAGCCAACAAAACACACATGTCAATCGTTTTGAGATGGTGTGTTTAGACCACGACAGCATCACAAGCAGAAACAGAAGCGATAGGAGAATAATATGAAGACGGGCGTCGAAATTCACTTTCACATTAAAGTACATCTGTTTCGATTAGGGCTGTCTGACTTGGCCGTGACATATTCTTAAAAGAACGTAAAAAGAACTCGTAAAAAATAGAACAAAAACACGTTGGGGTTTATCCGATTTAGGAAAGAAAATTTACAGCTGTTTAGTTGTTTATGTAACAGGTTAGGAAGTAACATTTTATACCAATAAATGTGAATCACTTTCTTCGAGGCATGAATGTTTAACCACCTTGGTTGCCTGACTCAGAAACCATGGCTTTAAGATGGTTGCATAGATATAACAGGATGGTCACAGTGTCTCCTCCGAGGATTGCATACAGTAGATATGTGCCTGTAAGTTTAGATGTGACGACTAGATCAGGATTAGACAGAATTCGTCCAAACGATATTCAAACCAGTCAACAGGTAAGGGTTAGAACTTGTGATATTAGTTAATTTTAAGTAACTTGTGTCCGATATGCTAGATGAGAAGTTCATCCGTGGAGAGCAAATGTAGGTGGTTGTGAGGTTGAACGAATGCGAGACTTTGAGTGCTAATCGGAGGGAGATGATAAAAGTGTGTGCTTGAGTAGTGTTTGCAGTCATTACTAATGAATGGTCGAACAACACGGGGCTCTGATTTGGACAAATCTTCAACCTACTGCCGTAGAGAAAGGACCAGCTTTGGGGAATCAGCCCGAAGCTGTATCACGCTGACAAATGACGACGGACGATAATAACGCGTAATACTGTTATCAGCTGAGATGGCATGTGTGGTTGCAGAGACCCTAGGGTGTAATGGTTGACTAACATAACTGCACCATAATGATATCCATGTCTTGTCATACATTAAGTTTTCATAGGACAGCCCACCAAGACGACTGATGAAAACACACAGTTGAGTAATGTTGTTTTAGGATAACATACTTGTGTGTGTGTGTCCGGAATTGGATAACATCCGGGACATCTCCGGGTGTTATCCAGACTCGGTGTTGAGCTGGATGGTCTGAAGAAATACTTTCCGGAAGAGCGTCCACAGGTTCAATGAGCAACTTTTGTGCGGCTGTGAAAAGAAGCGCGTGGTACACAAGGGAATCGTCGATGCTATAGGTCTCGGTGACACGACTATATGGCGTTGTGGTGTGTGGAGTCTCGAATGCGCTGGCCGTTTGAGATTATTAGGTCGCCAATGCATCCATAGTACAACATCAGAGAAGAAGTAACGAGTAGGTTAGGGTCAAATAGGTTATAGCCGCCATATCCATTTTCTTCTTGTTCACATTGACCAACGAATGCTGTCGTTTGGAGTTCATCCACTCCCCTTTTCAGAAACCTGAATGTGGCCTTCTACCTTTCCTTTTCTTTAGCATTGGTGGTTTATTGTCTAATGAATGTTTTCTCTTTTCTTCTAGTCAAACCTAGCGTTTTGATTTTTCTACATATCCTCTCTAGAGTGCACTACCATATACTCATCTATTGAACCACTTCATACATTATATTTCCAACATTTTTCTTTCCAGGTTAGATCTTACCAGTGGACTCTCAGCTTCTTCTGTGAGAGATGAGGGATTCAATTCTGAGCTAGCCTATGAATTGGCTAACCACCATTAGCCGGCTGGACACAAGGACCTCACTCAAGCAACTTTTGATACTATTTCTTCGGGTTTACACTAGATACGTGATGTGTGAATCAAACCACAAGTGGCTCAGCGCAAGCCACTTACGATGATGGTTATACACAGGCGTCCTTTGGCCTTGGTCACTATGACATACAAATCCGAACCAGATGCCGTCAGCCGTGTATGGAACTGCAATCTGCGCAGACACAGTAGACCAAAATAAACCATACTATCCGCAGATCGCGTGTTAATGACTGATCCGTCTGTTAGCGTTGAAGGACGAAAACGCACGTCGGTCTAAATTCTTTGATCACATGTTCAGATATTGACAAATTGCATTTACTTAGATTGAACACTACTCACAAATGGCCACAGCTGTCACATTTCCATAGAATTTTCAGTCGCTCGCTTCCAAAAAGAAGTACTAGACGCGAGTTCAGTTCTGTTGGAGCTCCCCAGTGGCACGCGTTCTGGTCACATCCGGGACTAGAACTCCGGCCGAGCTTACACGCGGTAACCGTATTGACCACTGTGCCACTTACCTCACATTAGGCTCAATTGAATCATCTCATATGAACGCTCAGTAACATCCAGAAAAGTATATGCACTAGTGACGAGGTCTAACGCGAGCTAAACTCAAGTCTAGTGCTCTTTTTCGGGAGAGGCTAACTGGGGAGTCTATGGGAATGCAGCAGATGCGGCCAATTTTTGGTGATGTTCACTCTGTATGAAAAGTTCATAATTACTTATAATTAATGTGGTGTTTTACAAACTGTTCTCAATGGCATACTTTTGTTGTCGTAAGTTAACCTTACGATCTAAGCGGTCTCAGAATATTTCGACAAAGACAGAACCAGCTGACGACCTAACGAAGTAAACTTGATATTTCCTTCCGAATTCTGCAACCACACGACGAGGCTGCACCTTATCACTTTGCGAGAGGTAGCGATTCGACTCAGTGAACCAGGGCATCAAAAGGGGTTTCATGGTAGTAAAATATTATTCTGCGTTAGCAGTTCATCCCTTACGTTCATATAGGTTACTCCTTATATGTGCATGAAACCTCCACCATTCAGTACAACAGGAGGCGCGAACCTACTATTGAAAGTTTGGGTCTCTACTATCCTGACGCAGAGCCTTTCATCGAGTAGTTAGAGGATGAACGACCTCCGTAGCCTACGAATCAAATTTTGTTCAGTCATGTTCGCTGGCAGGTTTCCGAAACACAAGTACTAACACCTAAGCTATCCATTTTTGTGATTCAGCTGTCTCTCACGCAGTTGCTGCAAAACATGGTTTTTACTCGATGGTGTCTCGACTGGGCGTACACCTAGAAACAGGTCCAGTGATGAATGCACTTCAAAGTTACCGTGACAATGGAACCGCATACTAAACCTACCCAAGGGCTAACTTAAGAATTTCACAACTTAAAATTACAAGTGCGATTGTGTCCCTCATTCCCCCCCTGAATTTCGCGCTTTTGTCACTAATGATCCTGTGATCTCCTCGGATAACCACAACTCATACCATCACATGAAGATAAGAAAAAGATAACCATCAGTCAATTTTTATGAGACTGAAAGGTCGCTCATTTTCACTCAACTGCATTACCAGAAATCATATCGGTGCAACAGGTACAAACATGAGTTGACTTCTGGGTGAGAACTATTCTATCTGATGCCTTGATCCAGAGCCAAGCTTGTTTATTGGAATAGGTGTTGCCTGTTTTCTCGATGTACCAGTAACGTGGCAATGTCAACCAGAATTTGCAGACTGTTCAGAAAATGTCTGCCTATCTCTGAAGCACCACTAACAACGAGACTAAAAAGTTCAGACGAAAAACGGCAGTAGAGAGTGGCCAGAGTATAGCGGATTTAAAATCTGGGATAAAAAGAGTCCCTTAACGAGGTATTATATTCACTATCAGCCAATAAACATCAAAGAAACCAGTTCCGCCTTTTTAAAATTAAAGACTTCCTACTAGCAACGAGATACGCTGGTTTGTATTGCAACGTTTCGTAACATCCTTTGTCTTTGTTTGTGTAGGCGCACATTTTCCCCATACGATCTAGCAGTTTCAGATCTTTAATCCATGAACACTGTTCTAATCAGTGACTGTCGGTTCTAGTGGTTTTCACTTCATGGTTAATCGATGGCTGTTCGACAGAGAGCCCAGTCACCGAACTTGAGACAATCTTTATCCTGAATTTCTCTACCAGAGGGCTTAGTCTGACCATTTAGTGCTGTCATTGATATACAAGGCTTATCACTATACAATCTTACCGAACACGAAATCACATTGACACTTTTATATCCACATCTTATAAGAACACACCAACGTGTTCTCGGCACACGGGTTCAGGCCGATCATCCCAGGGAGCAAAGTGAACGATGTGTGCGATCCCTTTCCACGTAAATTTGCTGACAAGTAAATGAAGGCATAAACTCGTCAGAGACGACAAAGGTCCGATGCGTTCGCTGTAGAACATCATGGTGACCGCCTAAAAATAAGTGGTTATTAGGTTGGAAATGATCTTGAAGATCTCACTTAGACAGGAAGAACAAAAGTACTCTCTACGAAGCATTGAGGTTGTTGGGTCAGGCACCAAAGTTTTCATTACTCTTTCACAAACATGTTTTGACTCCTGTTTCTCTGAAGAACCGTTTCTGAGTGTAGTCAACTAGGTAAGAGTTACGGTAACAGATTGGCTAGAACGGTGCGGAATCTTTCAGCTCACCGTTGTCAGGAGTTTGTTCACACATGTTATCGATCCAAAAAATGAATAGTTTGTGGGAATAGCCGAGAGCAAAATAAGACTCATTCGTTAAGATATCCAGAGTACGTTTTATTGCCATTTTGTGACAAGGAGTAATAGACTTATAAGACACTCTATTAGTATGTATTCCAAGATAACATAGCTATAAAGAAGATGGAATTTGTCAAAATTTAAGTGTTTTAAAATCTACTTACTAATATTGGATAATGCGCTACTTCTCATCAAAATGGATATGGCATTTGTGCCAGCCTGTCGTTCTTACCCTATGAACAACGTTTCTGGACGAGATGAGTTAAAAGTTCTGTCGTTTACCCCTCCAAATCTGAGGTAAGGTCTGTTGAATTTTTCAAAATCGGAAGGAAATGAGCAGCTTTAACAAAGTTATCGACGAAAGTTTCATCAAAATACAAATTAATTCAATGAGCCACGGATGAAAAGTTACCCCTGAGACTTACATTAAACTAGCCAGCATTCGTTTTGAGGATGCTGACTGCAGGAATCTGAAGATGTCTATGCAATTGTGTGCATCTAGTCCTATGTCGAGCAGTCTAAATATGAACAACCCAACAGGTAGCCGAATGACTACCACATATTCGTATTGGGAATATCAGCAAATATAGTGCGGCATTGTTGTTGCTCACCAGCCAGACCTGCTGGCTTAAGAGCTTGCATTTAGTTTAGATATTTTTGTTAGTTAGCTTGCGGCACAAGTTAATCACCGATGTGTTTCGAATGTAGGCCCGTTTGAACTACGTTATACAGGTTGGTGTCTTTTAAACCATGCGATGAAAGTCTCTTGGTTTTCTAAATTTCAGACAGAAAAGGAGTTCTATTTGAGAACTGCTGCTGAAACCTAGTGTGCTGCTACCGGATAACATCTGAATTCTATGTTAAACTCATACACTGTATCATATCACGAAGACAAACTGCCATGTTCTATGATGGATTAGTGTTCATTCGTATCCCTTATTAATCATAATACAAAACGATTTCCTGAGGCAACAAAAGGCCATCAATGAACGTCATTTTTGAAAGATTACATTGAGTGCAATCTAGTTGGGTGGTTAATAAAAGAAATGCATTTCAGTGGATTAACTAAGCCGTACAAGAAAAGGTGTGACATGGTCATTGAATAGCTTACCGTTTAATCCTGCTGTTGTTGGTAAATCAAGGAAAGCTCATACTCAAAGAATTGCTTGCTGATAAGAGTATACTGAATGTTTGCACGTTTGAGTCGAATTTCAGCATCTAATTATACGAAAATCTTATACCGTTCTAATATACAGGCAACTTTGTAACATGTGTTAATCCGACGGAAATATTTTTGTTATAAACAACACTTATGTTAAGGCTTCATAAACTTACATTACAGAAAGTTCGTGAAAATTGTCAGCGCGTCATGAAGGCTAAGACTGAAGGAAGGTGTGCATAGGATTCCTAGTGAGGGGTAGAAGCAGCCAGTGGTGAATCTCAGTTATCTGTGGCGAATCACGTGGTGTACTTCCGGCTCTAATGGACTAGCGCTCCGAAACGTATTGTGAAACTTCAGTAATGTTTTGTCGGTAATAACCCTTTCATGTAAATGTCCTTAATAAAAATATTGCATATAATCACTTTGAAGCGCATATCAAACCAATGTGCAGCGCAAATATATCGTGGTTTGTTTATTCTAACCCCGTTTAGACAAAATAGTGACCCACCAGGCTTTGTACACTGAACACGGAATCCTCAAAAAATCACGTGGGCTCAAAAGCTACGACAATCATTCATGATATCCACGGTTTTGTTGCCAAAGTTTGGTTGGAAAACCGATTCCTGGGTATTCCCATGAACTTGTGTAAATGGTCGATCGGACTATTCCAAAAACGTGAGGGCTTCTCACATCAAAGACGCGGGACCTCAGCGCAATTTGCGCCAAGCACTGGTGCGTGTGAACATTGGTCACAATCACGAACTGTGAAATCACGTTGCCTGTATGATCAAAGCTCACCGCCACTTGTGATAACGACTGTACTGGTAGCCAAAACTAAGAGGTACGCTTCAGTATTGAATAGAAGATGAAGATACAGACTACGGTTGATGAGTTCGAGGCTGGATAACAGTTTAGAATAACAATGCAACTCAGACGATAAGAACGCAAACCATGGCTGTTGTTCATGTGTAGGTAGTTGACAGTTTTGTGTAAACAAACCTACGCTGTTGAAAAGAAGACCTTGTTACTTAATTTGAACTGAATGTACCTGTGGAGTGTAATTCTGTGAAAGCGCACGCATGTTTTCGCCCCCTCAGACAAATGTGATAAACAAACCTTTATTACATATTCTACTGTACAGGTGCAGGTGCGATCTAATGTCTGCTGTGATGCACAGTTTGTTTTAACTGTTAGTGTAACAGGATTTGTGGCCATGTACCACTACGTGGGCCAACTTCATTAATTAGAAGAATTACCATATCTATCAGATTTTCCTAAAAAAATTTCACAAAAAACCTTAATAACCATAGTATCATAGGCTCTAAGAAATCTGAAACAGAGTGAGTTTCTAAATGTTGTTTTACAATGCAGTTGACCAAGTGTTTAACCTAGAGATTACGAGCGTTCTGAAAATCACGGAAAAGCGCTATCAGGACAGGTTTTTACTTCAGTTTAACTGGGACCGTCACGTAGCTGCTAAAATTAATGCGTCTTTCATTCCTTACCGGATCTCTGAAGAGCATTCACTAGGAGGGCTGGTATACCTATCTTTCTTCTTCTTCAAAACCACAAATCACCTAATTTAACGTTTCTTGAAGGTAACCAAATAACCTCTTTCGAGAAAACTGTAAGAACAAAAGGGACGTAACCGGGACTTCGGATGGGATGCGGAAGACACCGGGTTGCTTCAAATAAACAACTATGGAGATCTAAAATTCCTTCTAAGTGATTTTCATCCTGGACTTGATAAACCGGTATGATTACGGCAGGTTCCCTAATCCTAATGACTTTTGAAACCTGTGTATCCTGATGTAGGATTATACTGATTACTGAATTTAAGTATCACCTTCCCCATTTCAGTGTTTTCATAATGAACGTTAGATGAAGAGGCGGTGGCATTGCGTTTAGGAAGCTTATTGAGGTGTCAGGTTGACCAAGTTTGAAAACCACTAAATCATCTGATAAACTCTCGTTCAATATTTTCTCCAATGTCAGGAAGTACACATCTCAAGTCTATCGACCTGCAGTAAACGACCCAGTAACTTGTCAACTCGGTTAAGATCATGTAGTTGTGGATGTCGTTGTAAACATCCTTTATTTCGCCGAAACTCCGTCTATATTAGAAGGTGACCACTGGGAGAAGGAAAGTGGTTACCTTGGTTGGAGCAGATAAGGTAATAGTTGCATCTTCATTGTTCCGGCATCAGTTAGATCCTTAACTGCGCTACCGAAAAAAACAAAGAAACCTTATATATTCAGACCAACCAAAGGGGGCATAAAACTCCGGTAAGCTTGTGAAGCACAAAAGGATAGACACTAAATCAACTTCTTGTCAACTGTTTGCAAGAGACGGCTACCAAGAAAGAACTGCTAATTTCCGATTGGCTTCGATGAACTTAAGCCCCTGGTCTAAAGTTGCTTACAGCTTTGGTATTTCTGCAAATTAAGCATTGAACAGACTCATGATGACATCCATCCGCTTCACAATGAGAACTCTGTCAGCTACAATCGTTCAGCGTGTCAATTTTAGCCTGCCTATGAATGAAAATTTGAAATAAACTTTGGTCTTCGCCGACATTCATCAGAAGATCACATACTAAACCCGGTAAACATTTCAGCCCCATCAAAGTACTTATGCTGTCAGCATGTTTGTAACGGCTCCAGCGACCTTCTATTAGACACGATCGATTCATTGGTTCGACGGTCTCACCCATTAGGGCAGAATATGCCCAACGAAACGGAACTTAGGATTTAAATTTTCATCATCGTTATTCAGCTGTTTTCGTTTGTTTTTAATTTCTAACTGCTCGATTTTAGACTGTGTCCCCGCTTCTCATCATTTGCGCTCGTTTTGGCTAGTGGTCATTATTTTTAGCCGTCTCTGTTCAATTACGACCAGTGGAAGAAACAGTTGAGTAGAGGAACCACAAATCCGCCCTGTGTCCGAAGATGAATGGATAGTAGTTAACCGAAAAATACGGTACAGTTATTTTTACTAAACTGTACTGTCTAACACAAAGACAAACGATACACAAAACGGACGATCGTAAGTAGCAGTCTTACCAAGGGTAATATAGGGGAACGTAATATCGTTCTTATAACGTCATAAGTGATACTGACGAACAGTGATTGCAAACCTTTCATTCGTATTCATAATCACTCTACTGTCTTTCTATGCTTGTTAAACCGTTTGTGAATCACAAAGAGATCGGACTTAGGCACGGTTAGACGGATTATGCACCACAATTCCTTAGTGGGCTATACTCGATGATTTGATGAGCACGTAAATGGGGTCTTTCGCGTAAATCCGACGAACTACAACCTTCTGCTTCCCCAGGTTTCTAGAGAATTGAGCATTTCCCCGGAATAAACGGTGTCCATTCTAGTCTACTGTTATCCACCTGCTGTTGTTTGATGTGGAATTTTGAGCCAGACTTTAAGTGAAAAACCGAAATGACGTCTTACCTAGATCTCGGAATCTAGGTGTACATAAGACTATGATTATCTGTCACCAATAATTCTCTAACGTACCAGTCTTGTAACAACATAAACAGGGTCACCAGCATAAAGCACGTTGAATGGAAGATGTGTCTATTTCTCTCCCACCCATCTATCAACTTTAGCTGTGAGACGCCTTCAAGTTTAATTTCTAGCCAGTATTCCACAGATTCTACAAAATCAACCGATGATCATAACAACAATGTCTCCGTAGATCTCGTATCCTAGCCTTCAACCTTCACTTTCCGTAGATTTCTGTTTCATCCCAAAGTGTGAGTTGCTATAAGTACTTTCACAGTTCGCATTATGAAACAGATAGACCAACAAATCACACGGACTAAAATGGTAGGCTTGGGTCAGTCACGTGACGGATTCCGAAACACGGGGCTAAGCGGCTGACCAGTTAGGCATACAATGGGTCTTGGAAAATACCCAAAGCTGTCAAATGCTAAACAATGTGTGTTTCGAGGCAGTTCATTTAACAAGATTAGGATATCCAGTCATACCTTCGTCACCTGTCAAGATTTTCTAGCAAAGAAAGTTACAGAAATGGAAACCGTCTGTGCTTCAAGGACTATTAGCAAATTCTTCAAACCTGTTCGTGCAACTCAATCAGGTCATTCACATGCCAGATAGTCTCAAATTTATGTTTTAAGTCTGACAATATTAAACTTTGTCCACGGTTTTTCAAGTCGTGTCTGTTACTCCCAAAGCTGGTTTACTTTAGTGACAAATTTTATTTTGACCCTAGAGTCACAAAACCTTTACGTTCCCTCATTTGTCTGGCTGAAGGTATGGTCGAATGGAAAGAGGAAACTTAAACCGATTGATTATTCTGGTGGTAAGGCGACCGAAAAGTCCGTGAATCGCAAAACTTGCGGAGAACTGCGATACATTCAAAATCTTCCACTAACTACGAGTAGTTACATTGATTTAGTTGATCTTATCTGTTAGTTTCCACTGGAAAATGAGGCACTCACGTTAATTTTATGATCTCTCCAATGATACCGAATCAAAATTTGGCACGCAACTGCTCACGCACGTGTTCACCGGAAGTGAAACAAAACGTTCTTTGCAACTTTAGTCTCCGGAAAAATGATGTATCCAGTTTCCGATAGCCAGTTCAATCATCACAAAAATCCGTTGTGAGATAAGAATTTGTTTACACCGATCACCTGCTTAAGTCAAATCAGCAGAATCTGTGAGTGTATGTTAAGATATCTGTCACAAAAGCGTAGTTTTGCTTTCTTTTATAGTGCGAAGTAATTAAATTTTTAACGAAAGTACACCAGCCTTATTGGGGTTTGACTAGAAGAAATTAGCATATTTTAGTTTGCAAGCCGTAAGCACCCGTTCCAAACGCCTCAGCCTCACCGTGACAAGGGTTTCAGCACAACCGGTTGACGTACCTCTGGAAAACAAACCACCACGCCTGAAGGTCAACTGTTACAATCAACTTGGGTCATTTTTTCGGAGATCGATTGTGTGCGCATGCTCTGTCCTACGAGAATAGATGTGGCAAATTAGTGTTCATTGGTAGAAGACAGGAGTCGTCGACTACTGTCTCTTTTTAAAGGGGTTTTAATACGCCAGACGCGATCAGATTGGAGTGTCGTTTGAGACATACCAATTAGGTCTCCGATTATTTATAGCCAGTGCACATTGCGAACTTGTGAAATAGAATGTTCTTCGGTGAAAAATGGTAAGAAGCCATCAAACAGTTGACGAAGGTCCCTGTTTATTTTCAGTAACGGTGAGAAAGTTGTGAACCATGTGTGCGTTGTCTAATGATGCAACTCAGACTGATTTGACCAGTAAACTAGCTATATTTTCAGAGTAGCTGTTGAAAGCTCAGCTCAGCAGGACAGAAGAAGAATCTGAATGTTTGGTTGTTTGAGGAGATATCGCAATATCT
This sequence comes from Paragonimus westermani, assembly GCA_008508345.1. Taxonomy (NCBI): domain Eukaryota; kingdom Metazoa; phylum Platyhelminthes; class Trematoda; order Plagiorchiida; family Troglotrematidae; genus Paragonimus; species Paragonimus westermani. The sequence continues at coordinate 55,297 of QNGE01001192.1, forward strand.
TCCTAATAATTTGCATGCCTGGACTGACAGGAAACTTGACGATATTCAAATAATTCGATGAGGTGAATAACACAGGCCTGCGAAACCGTGAAACTCTGTTAAATTAGCTCTAGGTTCTTTGTCATACCAGTTAGTCACGAACAGATCTAAGCATGAGAAATGTGAAATTCTGACAGAATTTACTCATTAATGAGCAGTTCCGAATGAAACCAACTGATGGAAGGTTTAAAGAATCATACCCACTGCATTTAGTCTATAATTCCAGACTTCGAAGAAATATATGGAGAAAGAAGTATATGACCCTTTTCTATCTTCGTTGGCGAATAAACCGTCTTGAGCCTAGATCTACATGTTTGTATTTAGAAGTAAAGGTGTGATTCCTTATAATGCACGTGTTCTTGTTTACACCTGTAAGTAAGTAAGAGTAGGCTCATTAATAAACAAAGGTGTGAAGGTCTGCGAGAGGTGACGTTAACCTTTCACACATCTGTTTGTTTGATATAAATTATATATAAAGTTGTAAATATGGTTTAAACTGTATTTTTATACGTACTAAAACACTATGCCCGATTTCTTTTAATGTCCAGAGGACAGTAATCAGAGTTATTCTTAAGAGGTATTAGAACTTTTAAGGTGCAAGTTCATAGAGATCAAGTCCATAATCATCGAGTGAGAGAGAGAAGCAGACTAGATGTTTTTCCATGGTCCGGACAAACTGACTCTCCTCCGGGAACCATAAAAACACTGACTGTAATTGTTGCCATACCAAATTAGTTTATACAGATTGGGAGATGACAAAAACATTTGCAACCTCAGTCGCTCTTCTCTAACAAGTAAATGGATAAGTTGGCAAGCAGGCAAGTCGGTCAAGATCCCTTGGGATTCCTAGAGTTTGTTGAGCGATTGCACATCAACTGTCGTAGGTGCATCTAGTCTGAGACCAGAACACTGATATACAGACAAAACAACCGTGATTTTGATCAAGTAGTCAAGTGATAAAGTAAGCAGTACCTAAATGACTTTATTTGTGTGTGTGTGTGTGTGTGTGTGTGTGTGTACCTCTCATTCTTTGTATAGGTTATTTAGCCTGACAGAAAGTATTTGAAATTCATTGGGAGTCGTAAAGTACCAAATCAGCCAAACACTGGCCAGATAACTGAGATTTGAATCGTTCGTCGTTAATGGATTGGATGTCGTTATCAACTAACACTAATCAAAACTAGTGATGAGGTCAATTTTGCACATTGTGAGATGCAACACTGTCTCCACAATATGACCTTGAAAACAAATCTGTCAACAACCGCAAATGATGTAATAACAAGGACATTTGCGCTAGCGGATAAACAGGAAATTTCACGTTCTGGTTTATTTACTAATCGTGTATCTTGTAAGCGGTGTGTATTTGCTGGCAAAAGAACCTCACCTACAAGTGACGAGAGAAAAAATGGAATAGAAATGATGTTTACATGAAGAAATGCAGATCATCATGAACTGATGAGCATTGTATCAAAAGTAATGAGTCAACATGATCCCAGTTATAATACTACGTCATATAAACCTTCACAAAGCCTAGTTATATTTCTAATATGAGTACCCCCTATTTTCGCAGTTTTTTGACAGGTTGATTATGACGTTGGTGGACGTTAGAAAAGGAGTTCGAAACAACTGACGTCGCCGCATCAACAGATATATCTGTAGCAGTACGCCTGCGGACTGTGTTAAAATTTGGGCGTCAGTCACGCGGTTTTTTGCAGTTATCCCATTTGGATAAACTTTTGCCGGACTCAACTTTAAAAAATAAACTAAACTGGAGATTTTCTGTTGTTCTTGTTAGACCTCAGCCATGTTCGTTTGTTCTTAAAACGACGAACGTGTTGACCACCAGTCAACCGACTGCATCCTGGGCATAACCTAAGTACCATGTAAGAAGGTTTGTCAGGAATCGCATGTGAACAGATTTCACGATAATTGCGTGAAGAGACCTAACTAGTGTTTCGGTAATTACAAATGAATGCGGATATGGGCTTTGAACAAACTATTGATCTGAGGCCGCTGGACTGTTGACCGAAGTGCTCGGCTCAGAAGCAACAGGCACGATGCCATATTGCTGAACTACATACACACCGCTGGAAAGCTTTAACATAAACAAACTGAAGTCTACAGAATCCACGGAGGTACTTGAACTTATCCCTGCCCATTTTTAGCCAGCATTCTTTGCTTCTATTGATTCGCCACCGCCTTTTCCTGTGACTATAAATTTCCGGCAACCTATCATCGCTTTCAAATAACTGCGTTCATACAACCGACTATTCTACCAGTGGCCTCGAGAATGGCCTACGCTGTGAAGTATGAACCAGATCCGCTGTGCTTCACTGATTCTTATTTAAATTATCATCACTTTAGGGGGCCATACAGACCTATGGAACGTAAGATCATGGTGGTTCGTTTGCTCATATCCTATATCTTGCTCGCCGTACCTACTTCACCTGGTCAGACAACATCACAAAGCAAGCCTTGTGACTGGTTGCTCTCGTTCCGCGAGCTCCTGTTGAATAGCTACTGCGAGCTGAAATAATTAAGCCTATCTGAAAGACGATGCCCACAGATCGAGACGGTGGCTATAGGTGACGAATGATCGATAATTGCTACAATAAACCTGCGAAACCATAAGCGTCTCCTTTTGAAACAGGTTAGCAAGACATTTCTTCTCAGTTTGAAAACTGTCATCGAATGAAAGTTAGGCTTCAACTGGAACATTAAAACTTTTCTGATCACCCAGCTGTAGGATAAACACCGAGCTTGTATTCTAGAGGTCTACCAGGTCGTTTTAACAATCAGATATGAAGGTTACCGTAACTCAATGGAACCATCCGCCAGTAGGTATATCTTATGATACAGGGTCAGCCAGGGCAAAGAAAAGATATATCAATCCTTTGAATTCCTGAAGATAATGGTAAACAAAGTTCAATTATCGAAAGCAAGTTTCAAATGAGTTTTTTAGTAGGACTAAAATTAGGGCTATTTTTGATTGTCAGAGAGTTGGGTGTCTGTTTACCAGTTGTTTAAGTTTTCTCCGCATTATCTTAAGGCTTCGAATAATAAATCCAACCCATCAGACACATCACAAATGAGCCCTGTTGAGAAGGAAACTGGCCTTCAAAATATCTCTTGTTGAAGTCGCAGATGGAAAAAGTGGGTTGCCATGGTCAAATTCCGCATGGATTACTGAACAATCGAAATAATTTTTTGATTCGTCATTCTGAACGTGTAATATTCATCTCTTCGACAGTTGGCGAGGTTAGTCCTATTCTTCTCGGAATCAGTGTAACACTACGCTATGACCAGAAAACTCTACCAGACTACCAGACTCTCAAAGTATACCCATATGTAAAATTTTTCTAAAAATCCAACCTAATTTCTTGAGTGATATTCCAGATGAGAGACAATCACGACTGATCACGCTAACAAGCTGATAATAAGCAAACAGAACGCTTTCAAACTGTCAAGTCTACGATGATATTTCCGCGAACACGTCTATCTTCGACCTTTTCCAACACCCACACACACCCACATTGCCAATATGGTCTCTCCGGTTCGTCTGAATCGCATAGGCAGACGTAGACAGTTTTGTTTGTTCACAGTTTTACATTTGTTCCTGACAATCTCAGGTTCGACCTGCGCAAGTGATATCAGACACACACGCACCCACGGTTGACTCGACTCTTGTTCATGGGAGCAGTTGTTTGCCGTTTTCGCTTCACACGTTTACCATCATACCAAATCTGATTTCAGCTGAAGTTACGAACTTGGGAGAAATTCGCTCGTACTGACAAACCTTATCTTTGTCGGTTGCTTTTACTAACGAGAATTGGTTGTATGATTGACCAAGTCTGCCTAAACACATTCTGTTGGTTAGTGTGCTCATCCTATCCGTTCATCGTGGCAATTAATGCGTGTGCAGCTTACGAAAGAAAGGTGAGAGGGCCCGATTAGGAAATTGACATAGCGGTAACTTTACATTATTAAAGTCACCTTATTTACAGTGATATGATAAAACAGTGTAAACCAGTTTGTGGGTCTACTGAGTAAAACCCGAACAAACATGAGGTGGCAGTTCACAAATGAACACATATCACTATTAGATAGGACACGTTTTCCTGGTGGTTCGGTATTGAGGCTAAAAGGTAAAATTGATTCGAATTCCAACGAGACTTTTCACAGTCATTTTTTTACATGCAGAGTCACATATTCACCAGTCATGTTGTGTGTGTTTATATGCTCCCATACCCGTCTATGGAGTTTATTTGGAACCATTTCTAATGATCCTCTTAATGATAAACCATTCTTTATGGCCTGTTAAAGATATTACAATGTAACTGATGAGTACCGACTTCTTGAACTGCATATCTCAATAGTTAGGACTTATTTTAACTGAATTGATAAATGCTCACTATCAGTTTCATTGAAGACTATCGCACATCAATCGAATTTTTCGACAATGTAACTGAAACCATATTCAGATGCAAATGGTTATATTAGTTTGATTGGTCCGGTAGGTGAACCATCCTGTCCACCAAGTGAGAAAAATACAACTTACTTTCTACAAAATTTGCGTACGACGAACTGTACCATTTTTTCTCATAAAGTGCTTAGTACTCAACAGATTCTGTTTACAAGCTACGGGTTTACATCATCAGGAATCTTCCCCAACCCCCTTCTCAGAAGATCGTAGCTCACATTTCCCATCTGTTTCCAATTTTCGTAGGCCCTCTGTTTGTTCTGAGTGATTGGTTTCTGCAAAATTGTGTGGGTGGTGTTGACGTTAGAGACCAATGCTGGAAATTAGTCGGGTTTTGCGTTTGATGTAAAATCACCCTAGGCTTCTGGCCACAGATACCAAGATTTTTTAAGGATCCACTAGGCAGCAGTCTGATAGTGTTTGCACATCTCACCCTGATTCTACTGAGCTTCTTTTTACATATCTTCACTCGTTCATACCACTGGTCTTCTTTACTCCGACTTTTTAACTGTTCGTCTACACGTTCAACTCGATCCTTCTGCATGCCTCTGCATGCGTCAGTTTCTACGGTTTTACTGTTGACACAAACTCAAATTGATTCTGGCATTTTTGTTTGCTGGAGACAAGGTTGAGTAAATGCTTGATGAAATGCATGTAGCAACTGGATGCATCAAATCGGTATAGTTTAATTGTTAGTTCCATTACATCAATGTCGTACTTTAGATTAAATTCTTGACTGATATCAATGACAATTAGTTTACTGTGATGCTAGAGAGGCTGTTAGAATACTAACATATCCATGCTGCAATAACGCACACTAAAGACTGAATTCTGGGAATGCAGAAGAATAGGGGTAAAAATTTTGAATTTCTGCTGAACATTCATTGGGTTGATAACATTCAAACTGAAAACCACTCATTCAGGTGGACTATTCAGCCACGTTCCATTAAAAATGAGCGCCATGTCCTTGACCACTTATCAGTAATCAGAAGTATTGCACAGTAGATTTTCTGGAATCCGAGATTTCGACCTGAATCAGAAGTGCCGGTCGCAGAGTTATCAGTTAGAGACGGCTGGTCAGCCTGATCATTACCCACGAGCGGATTTTACTGTGTTCAAAGGTGATAATTCACCCGTGCCTGAATCGAGGTCAGCGGCACAATGTTCAACAGGTTTGCCTCATTAAACTGTGATCAGTGTTCTAGCTCAGGCCGGGACAAGGACCCACAATATTGACGAGTCTAGAGCTTTGTTTCGGATCGGAAAATCTGTCTGGTTGCAGAAAGTGTTATCAAATAGGACGGAGTACACGTCTGGTTGAACCACATTAGTGTACAAACTCTGATCTACTAACTACTCGAAGATTTATGCCACGGATGTGTGATACATTGTGAGACGACACAAGTTCAACATATTAAAGATGTCTAGGTAAAATTATTCTGCTAAAACATCACAGCTTGTGAGTCTATAATGCAGACTGTCCTCTCCGCAGTCATTATTTTTAAGCAACTCTCAGTATTTTTCAATTTTGACCGTCTTTTTTAGTGAGCTCCCGTTAATTTCAGCTAGTAATCATGCATCAAGCGAATATTCTGTCATTTACCTTCAACGTAGCCTCTAGTCTGACGGGATGAGATTGGTTATATGATTGGTTAAATGCACTACCCGCCTATCAGACGAGACTAGCTTTTGGTATATTGGATCCTACGTCAACCGCAGAATTCACTACGAATTACATCTGTGAGTAACAAAACAAACATCTCAGGAGCAACTTGCTGAAGCTACAGTATCATATGAGCAGTTTGACTTACGAGAAAATGTTTAGAGTTCAGGTGTGCCCAATCTGGTACAACCTAGTAGAGCCAGTGGTATTGGTGACACTGGTAGTTTACTTCAGGCACGTACTTGATGCCCATACTCGGGACACTAAACCAACTCTGTAGATATCTTGACAACCAGAATTGTTCCTATAGAACAAAGTTAGTCTGGACCTCTCATAGTTAATGCTGGTTAGCTTTTGTCTGCTGTGTGATGTAACAAGATTGTCCTATGCCCACTGGGCAGTGATTGAGTTTCTAATCCGCACGTTGTTCTCTGACTTTCATTTAGAATCTCCGTGTTGTTAACCGTCAGAAAATGGAACATGCATGCTTCCCTCAAGATACGGAAACAAAGGAGCGCTAAGCTCGAGCTACTCGTCCTAGTCGGACGGTTCACATCACTAGACGTATTACCTTAGTGCCTTCGTTACATCTGAACTACGTTACTTCTATCACATCATACTGCATACACAAATATTCGTGTAGATGTAGTAGTAACTACATAGGGAGGAAAAACCGACAACTAGCTACCCGTATCAAGAACCATGTTCCCAAGTGACCCCATAGATGTAGACGGGTGGCAGGCAGCATCATCACTTGCAAGGCACGTAACCCAAACAGGATACAGAGACAAAGCTGCTGACACATTCTCGGCGAAATTTCGACACAACCGGAGACGCGCACTTCATTTTTCTGAGGCCTTGACTATTAAACGTCACAGTCGCCCCTGAGTTCGAAAATACTTTGTGTTGAAGTTGCAGCTACCCTGGTAGTTGGCATTCCCACAATTTTGATTTTCAGTTTTTATGTTCGTCTGTTCAGTTCTTTAGGCCGCGACATCCACTCTGTGGAATTTTGACTCGTTCGAAATTGACTATATGTTCGTGTGTGATTAGAGCATATGAGATGTTATTCTGGAGAACATCACATGATTTGCGTCTTTTCATTGTTTTATCCAAGTTCATCTGGAGAATGAACTGTTTCATATTTGCCGAGGTGATTTTTACGTTCATTACACCTGTAAAACATGTTTCATGCAGGTCAGAAAAGTCTTAATTAAAACAAGAAAAATAAAGATATCAATTGTAAACATCCTAGTGGCCTAACGTTGCAAAATTAGATGGTGAACTCTACCTTGTCTCGTCGATTCTGAATGGGGGACCTTCTGGTCGCCGTTGGAGGAACCTAAAGAGAAAGTTGTGCCGACTCCAGAACAACGGACATGAAGTTCCAAAATGATAGTCCTGCTAGGAAGCCATCCACAAGATCAATCTCTCTGCATGCAAATAACGCGTACTTCTCACTCAAACCATAGTGACTTGTTGAGTTCAGCCAGGAATATACCGTATTTACAAATTTATGCTACGGATATCTGTGCCGTCTTCGCTGGACAGGTTGGCAGGAGACAGCTATCAATTCCAACCTGTTTATGGATTACTAATCGTAGGTTCGCCACTATGCACAGACTTTCTGCAACACTCTCTATTCAGCCGCTGCCGGTGGTAAGCCATGAATATCTGGTAGAGCTGTGCTAACTAGTCAGGTGATCTAAAGGGAAGTCAGTCTGCAAAACCACCAGAGAATGAGGGAGGGATCGTTAACTAACTCAGGGTTGGACGTCCTCAACTTTGCTCGGAAGACAAGACCGGATCCTAATGAGAAACCTGCTTGTTAGTAGCTTGAATTGGTTATATCTTTCGAATTAAAGTCGGATTGCTTACAAACGAAACGCACATTCCGGCTGTGCTTTTAACATTTTGTAGCAGACTGTCACCTAGTACCACTTCCCCCTATGACTTACCCTGGGGTTAAACGGAAATTTTATACCACAGAAGCAAATTTCCTAGAACCGTACAGGTATTACTTTTTGGGTTTCGAAGCAGACCAATCTCCCCCAGGTAACAAACTTTATCGCACCCACCTGGACTGCACATTTCACTCTAGGGAAAGTTACCAAGGTATAAAAATGCGTCTGTAAGTCATCATTACATGAGTTAAACACCAATCTACACGGACTAAGGTTTGTTCCGCAGTGGTATTCTCTTTTGAATGACTCTAAACCAAAAATTCGGCTCACGGGTTGATACTAATTCCAAGGAGTTGAATTATACACCCCTCAGGAGACATTCAGCGGCACGGGCATTTCGCATGAAAACGTAGTGTGTCAAAACATCACTGAGTCCAAAACACAGTTTCTAACATTTTCGGGGGTATCCTAACTAGAAGCACGATCATTCTACTGCTCAAAGTGCGCTTAAAAACACGATAAAACCAGCGCATCAACCTTGTCGTCTACAGCACTTAGCTTTCCTGCGAACGAATTTAAGATAATTTCACGATAGAAACAGTTCCGGAAGGCACTGTGAAAGGTTACGACTTTCAGACACTCGGGTTCAGCAAACACATAATATATTAATCATCCACAATCACTGTATCTCGCAGGACGGAGCTGATGTCGAAAGATGACGACTACTTTGTAATAAAGCAGTCAGTCGAAGTCCCTAGACAGCCAAGATAAGATTTGCTACTCCACAAAATATTTGAACTGATCAAGTTAATGTTCTTGATCAAAACAGCAACCGTCACAGCATCATCATCCAGTTTACGATACGGAGGGAAGTACGCAAGATTTAAAGCAATGACACGTCCTTTGTACTTGCATTGGATGGTTTGAGCATTTGGTAACTGGTGTTATAAACTTCCTCGTTCAATCCACACTACAATCATTCGATCATTTCCACCTTTGGGTAACTTCTGAAGGAATTAGTGACGTTTGTCTAACAGTCAATCGCCGACTTCCCAAGGACAATGGATACTGTAAAAACAGTGTTCAAAATATCGGAGCTGCTTCATGCAGCTCCGAATTGACAAACCATGTTAGATTGGAAAAATTCTTCATTAAAACTGTGGCACCGCCTTCGTCCTAATAGGAATTGATGACAATACCTCAGACACTGTAGTATGCCAATACGTCTAACTTTCCTTGAAAGCACATTTGAAGTAATTTATCTCTAACCCGACCTTTTCAACTGCTTTTACATTATCACTGTCCACTGTGACAATAAAGTAGGAGTTTGTGAATCAGCAAGGCCTTCTGACAATTTCGAATGGAAATATCGTAAAGTTTAACAATTAGGTCTGCGTTGCCTAACCGATTTGATAAAAGAAGTGGGGCATATTTTCGCTCTGAATGTAGTCCACTACCATGTTATATGGTTAAATCTGCTGAGCATACGGCATGTTTCTAATCCACTGGTACATCGTTCAGTCCGAATGGTTCAGTGCGTACCAATCCATCTTTCTTCCACTTCAGTAATGTTACACGTGGGTTACCCTGTTCAAGATCCTCACAAATCATGATTATGGTCGCTGTTAAGTTGGTTCCAAATGTACATGACTGGTCAGATTCGCTTAACTGTGATCTGTACGGTACAGTAATAGTCGCTAACCTCTTAGAACGCGCTAAGCTTTTGCCCTCTTTAAGACCGCCCAGTAAATGGCTAAACTGGATCGCATATGGGGAATTGTCTTCGTATTAGCGCTCACCGGATTGCGGTGACCATGAAGTCGATACATTTGTCATAATCAGTGAAGTGCATCTGGACCTTACCCCTAGTTTCTGTGCCATTTGGGAGGATTCACTAGGGCGACTAGATCGCATAACTTGGCAAAACGCTATATTCAAATCGGTTATTAAACGCTGGGTGAAGTTTCATCGGAATTTCGATAGCTGAGGTTGTGAATAAGTATACTTCAGTAAAGCACCCCAAACCACATAGACCATGAAACCTAATTGGGCGACCTAGTAGATATTTGGTTTTTTCCAAGTGCCGCGTCAGGCCTCCGTATCAGTTGGATCTGCTTGAGCAGTCTAAAATCGATTACTTTGCTATTCACAATCAGGAGATAGTTCCAGTGCAAACATAAAATAGTTAGCTCCAAACGAAGTCGGCAATGAAAGCATCAAACCAAAACCTTAGTACATCTCTCTAACCAAACGTGTCAAATATCATCCCACGGCTGCATGATGAAGACAGGGTTAGTGCTTCTAGCCTGAAAGAGATTAATCCTTTCGGAAAGCAGCGTGTCTCTGGGAATCAAACAAGTATACAAGGTTTTACTAGCTGTTAAAATCATAACTGCTACACTATGCATTTTACTACACAGGCTACAGGAACTTCCTGGCAATCAATCGCCCGGCTGTGATCACATTTTTCCGATGGCACTGAAATGATGCATGAGAAAGCTGGTAAGAATGATTGGCGAACTACGTAACTTCTGTCTAGACTTGGGCAATCTATCGAAGGCTTGAAAAAACTGCAGCATAAATCCCATCTTCAAAAGGTGATCGCAACGCGTCACTCAACAGCAAGTCAGTTACCATATTACTTACTGCCCCATGCGCCTTGAAGGATATGGTCGATTAATAGTTAAAGACGTATTTCGTGAACATTACGTTATTGTCTGATAAGTAACGTAAATTCCAAAAGTGTTTTATTTGTCCAACCAACCTGTCTGTAGCCGGGAGGCACCGAAATGAGACACATGGTGAAGATAGGCTTGTAGTTGTCATCCTTCCAAAGTTATGTAGTATTTTAGACAAAGTCGGCTATACAATTCCGGTGTGATTTCGATCGCACTCTATTACTCTGGCTCATAAATCATCTCAAAAACAGATATATAACTTTAAAGTTTAACAACACTCCGTGGCACTTCATAACCAGTGGTACATTTCAGAATATGGTTCTTTTGGTAACTATTAATTCGATTGCTCGAAAGTGATACACCACGAACTGTAAGATCTTCGGCGGTATTACTGTACGTAGATAACAATAGTGAACAGTATTTTTGGAAACTAAAGCTCACAACACAGCGTCACAGCACATTTACTTCTGTTCACCTCCTCTAAATGTAAAGTGATGCATGTTGATTACTTGTTGTGCACTGAATACAGTTTAGAAGACAAAAATTCAGTTACAAATTTCCGTAAGCAAGAAAGCAGAAATTGACTTTCAGAAAATCTATTCTCATCCCCCAGTTACTCAGTGGTGACAAGGAAACCTAAGTGGATACTTGTGGTGTAAATTCTACTGTCTGGAACATTTCAATTGGACAGCTTTCTCATGATGTTCAGCTCAACAGTAAGCCCTAGTTGCGAGTTAGATATTCAAGCTTTCCGACCATCCCTTTTGTGAGAGTAGATAGTAGAACCACAACGCATCACTCTTCTACTCAAAAACGTTGTATAAACTGGCTGGATTCTTTACGCACTACCGATATACCGCAAGCTATCTTGTTTTGAATAACAAAAGCTGTATCAGCCCTCTTATCCTTGGATGCACCCTACTAGCCTTCTCCGTATTGCTCTCAGTACAGAGCATCACTTAAACTGCAATTGCGGATCGGTTGCCTGAGGTAGAAACAACATTATTTGAGTGTTAACACACGTCTAGTCTTAAATCTGTCACGGTGAAATCACAAGACTATTCTAAACGAGGATTCCACACATACACTCGTGATTTCATTCTGGGTTACTAAGTATTGTGGCTAGCTAGACAACTGTGAAAAGATGAAACATCTCGGATTCAAACCAATATCGGTCGATGTGCGCTGGTTTCATGTTTGTTAGCTTATATCTGAGTTACACTTTAATCACTACACTGAAGTTTTGGTTCCTTTTACTTCGTTTTTATATCACTAAATTCGAAAGTATTTCTAAAACTAAAAATACTTCATTTTTTACCGATTCACGAGGAGTTAGGAATTCATAAGCGGCATATTTTTTAATAATTTTTGGCCTTCCGGTTATTTTAAGTCAACGCCTACAAAATTCTTGCTGAGACATTTTGAGTGGTCGTTCTCAAACATGCCTTTCTTTAAAATTGAGCACACTGAGGATGTTGGACACTCCATCCCGAAAATTACTTAATGAACAGTGACTCAAATAACTGTTGCCAAACGAAATGGAGACTATCCTGCATGAAGAGTGACACATATATCGGAATAGACCAATTTTTGGGTTTTCTAAGACAGTAACTAGTTTAATAGCAATGCAGATAACAAACTTCATTGCTGTAAGATATCCCCACCAAATGTAGTACGAATGAAGTTGAATAGTTAGGGCGTCGTGTTTAACATGTTANAAAAACTTCATTGCTCTTTTGAGCTGAGCCCTGAGCACAAATAGAACGGTTTCCAATGTATTTCTGTCAACCATGAGTTTGCTGGCCAGACAATCGTTCTTTCTTTCAGGCGTGGAACTGGGCAGGTTTGCATTCACACTGTTGAACTGTAGTAAATAATGGATGGTAAAAACTGGTCAGTCTTTCTCTATCTTTTAACTCGCACGAAACTTAGGTGTTATTTACCTTGATATGTGATCGTTCATCGGCTTACCTGCCACAACCAGCTGGTAGTTGGAATCACTCAGTGTACGCTGCCTCTTAGAACAGTCAATGTAGTATTTGATACTAAAGGCAGTGTTAATGTGATCACAACAAGATCAAGGTTAGATGGTAGTTTTTACGGTTCTCGTAGACTTACTTTGCATTACTTGTTACACCCTACTCATATTGAATAGTTTTCTTGTTACGCTACGCTGTTGCAGAGAAACACCTCTGTGTAAACGACTTTCTGCTATTTTCATAAGCATCTTCCTGTGTGATGCACTGTCTGTCACATAATTGTATGTGATTCCTTGAATCAGTGATTGATATGCAGATGCAAGGTGGATAGCCCAAGTTTCCTGGGTTGGTAAGATAATTCTCCTAGTATCACAATGGCGTCAGCTTTTCTGAAATGCAATCAAGAGTTGGCCAGTGTATCACCGCCTTTCCTAGTTACAATGTCAGTATAGAAGCAGCAGATATGAGAAATAGGAATCAGTGTTCACTTTTACTAAACAGATAAACGTCTAACAACGCCTTAAACTACATCCTGATGGCATACCGTTTGGATTATCAGGGATGTGATAGTGCTTGGATCAGCTTATTATACCGAACAATGCAGTTGAGTTATAGATGACAGTGACCAAAAAATATGCCTACTAGCGGCTATGACACTTTCGTTGGTGTCTTTTTCGACGCGTTAGAATGTAATGTAGGCTGAACAAAATGTATCAAGACTGAAACAACTAGACAATCGCTTCGCTTTATTGCCTCATCAGATTTTTATCCCATTCTCCTCCTTTAAACCTTTGCGAGATACGTTTCTAATAGGTTCCATTAAATCTGTTTCTCCTGATGCGCAATTGAGGCACTTCAGTAATCCCATCAGGATGACCAATACCAAGTGATGTCTAGTTCACTTAGCTTTAAACAACATTAGTACTCGGAGAAAATAATTATGTAGGATGCAGTTTATTTTCACTGACCGATTGCCATTACAGGTCTGATGTACCCATTGTTATGCACAGACCAGTCTCAATATAACACTCCGACGCTTCTGACAACACTTTAGAGCAGACAGCCTCGATTAGTTCAAGTAATTCACAGATTGATGCACTGTAAAATAGGAGCCAAGTTCCAGTTACATGACCCACGACAAAGCTTTACCAATTTTCTGGTTCATGTACAATTGATCTTTTTTCTACAGAAACCTCCTCTTCTATAACAAACTCACAACCTAAACATATTCTGGTTGCTTTGCTAATCAAAATTCATTCATTCTCCTGGTAGAGTCAGTTTAATCTACGTTGAATTCTCCTAATTATCTAAGCACAGACGTGAACAATGAAGCGAGCTGGAGGCGGTTCTCAAAAGAGAAGAGCTTCCGGGATTAGTGAACTGTCTCTTTATTGAAGGTTTTTTGTTACGAGAAGTGAATTCCACCCTGATAAAACCCTGCTGGCGTAAGTGCGATATGGTGAACGAAACGGCTTTACTTTAGGCCATGAAAAATGCTTTGGTCTCATCGAGACCGGGCGCAGAAACACAAAGTTAATTAGACACCTTCAACAAAGTGTTCCTGCATCTCAACTTGATGTGATGATCAAACAACCTTAATCACACGTCGTGGCAATCAAAAACAGAGTCAACATGCTGTTTGCAATTGAAAAAATAAACAAACCAAGCTCTAATCGCACTGTTGTATTCAACGTCCTATACCATACATCGTCACAACTACGTGCGTTTATTTTTGTTCACTAACCTGTATGATCCACCGATCCCATCAAAGATGAACACCAGCCATTACAGCAACATGACAATAAAGTTATTCACTTTCGTTCATTAGTACCTCTCTGACCTTACTACCGGGAAGAAGAAATGAGCTGCACTGCGAAGTTAATGTCCACGTTATGAATGCTATTTGGGCATCGGTGAACAATATGTCTCAAGTGTCCCAACGATCAGTTACTAGAACCTGGTTTGACACGAGTTTTGCATACTCCGACAAGCAAACAGACACGTTTACTCATGCGTTCTGAAAGACCAGTAAATTTAATGTACTGCTTGGATTGTTCAGAGAATAGAAACCAAGTTGCATCTTACCCAGTTTTCGGGTCGGCCAAACGTATCTAAGTTCAGGTTCTTGCTTACGGTTTAGATCAGCAGTTCACTTGTCAATGATATGCGTCAGGTGGTGGTCAATGCATAAATTTATTGGGTTTTGTCCCACAACATTGTTTCATTTTACTTTCCAAAAAACATTTCCTGTACGCCTCTGGAAGGTTTGTTGCTGCTAGGGAAGAGTTTAGGAAAGTATTTATGGTCTGACAAGTTTTTGTCTTTTCGACTGAATCTGCCTGTCAGATAAAACTGTGACCGAAAACCAGTGGTGTTTCTTCAACCTACATTATATTCTCGTAGATTATCTTGAAAGTGATACGCTGTCAGGAGAGCAAACATGGTAAGGCAGTGTTAACATTGTCCATTTTGCTCAAGTTCTTATGTGTGCATTTCGGTGCTTCAATTTCTTTTACGTTCCTGACCAGCCGGTACTTACATCCGTTTCCAAAATGGATGAACTAACTAAAAACACCCGAGTGCATCTGTTTAACCAGTCTCAAGCACTGTGACCTTTCACCCTCTACTGTTTATGTTGTATCTTGCTGATAACCCCAAAAAAGTCTATCTCAGTCAAAGGAGCTTAAGTTTTGTGAACAAGAATTCAACCGCTTGCATGCTTATTGTCAGCGAACTAATAGGTGTATCCATTTCTTTCACGACTGGAGGAATTGAAGAGTCCTATGTGGGAAATAGTCAATTAGTGAAGCTCCCGGGTTCAGGGTAGGGACTTGTAAAAAAAACTCTGCAAACGAAAACCCACTAGCTCTTCGAACCAATTGAACAAAGCTATATGAAGAGCAAAAGAGATTGGCTGCACAAAGCAGCAGCTTTGGACAAAATCATAACACCCCACTACTTGAGTGAACATGCTCTTATCAGGAACTTTGCAGGTTTGAAATTCAATCCAGCTATCTCACTCAACCGAGTATAAATGAAGAAGAAATCAGGCAAGATGAATTCTTTCCTTGAGGGTGAACTTAAATCTATTCATTGAATGGACAACCAGCAGACAACCAAACTAGAAACAGCACCTACTATCTGTTTTATGGATGCACCTGCAACATCTAAGGAAATTAACCAACAAACGAAATGTCAGAACTGACGGACTCAAGATTGAAAGTGCTAGGGTTATAGAAACGTCAAAAGGAATGCCAGTCAGTTGAACCTAACCTAAGTGCAAGAGATTTTTATAAAGTCCCGCTGAACGAATGGTTGACATCCAAACCAGATCGGATAAATTTCGAGTGAGTAAATACCAATAAGTAGATATGAGTGGGAGATCATGATGTTGTCCCGCTGGCATTTAACAGCAACTATCAAGTCCGCCCTGTCCCCTTCGGAAATTAGCATCATGTCTGAGCTATACTATTACCAGAGTCATTCGCCAACAAATCTCTTCTACAGCCAGAACTTGCATACCGTTATATGTTTCCATGTAAAGACCATGTTGGCTAGTATATTACTAACATTTTTAAGATAGCCGAACTATCTCATCTAAACGGTCACCAACATTTGCTTGTGAGTAATGCTCAGGTTGCGAAGTTGACTCAGAAGCACATCCAGCGAATGTCCTGTCAAATTCAGTTTATCACAGTGCTCACTAGGAATAAGGATACAGCCGCCTGACTCTGCTTATACAATTATGAACCTTAATGAAGGCAGCAATTATCCGGCCTATATTAAGGTTCTCGAGATTTTCTGTCTGTTATGTCAATTGGGATGAACCACAGTAGTTAGCAACAACTCATTGGTAGGAGTGCCGAGAAGATACTGCAAAGATACTGGATATTGGCGGAGTTTTGGAATTCAGGTTTAATCAACTACTGGTTAAAAGCCATCTACCAACTGGCATTTTCCCGCGAGCTGCATTCAAACTGAGTAAACGGGGGTTGTGCTGTTTCTGGCATACGGTTTGGTCAACTAATCACAGGCATTTCGAGTGGGCATCGGAGTATTCAGAAGAATATCAAAAGTAGGGTGAGGTATTGTCAGTGAAAGTGGTACGTAATAAATGAAATCAGTGATTTTTAATCTCGCAGACGGTTAGTCCGTTAGCAAGAATGGTTAAAGTTAGGGCAAATATTACACCCATTAATTTGTTCTCATTCTCTTAACATATCTACCCTAGTGAACTCGGCTACAAACCACATGTACCTGATCTAAAAGCTGCATGATTGTAACACTGAAATTTTCTGCTCTGTGGAAATGTACAACTATCATGTACCCCTCTTCTATCTGTAATTTTTGCCGGGCAGATAACTGCACCCTAAAAAGAACCAAAACAGTTCAGAAAGCATTGATCGTTAAAATTTGTCACTGAAAATGTTGGTTTCTAATGTTCTGTAATTATCTGGAAACCACAAGGCTCGTACAAATCTGACATAATATAGTGATTTCCACTTTATAGTTGACTACTGTCCTGTGTGATAACACAAATTATTTAGAATATATATATGTGAGTTGGTTAAGAGAAAAATGTCGTGGTGTCATGTTTTACTGAAACAAGTAACGTACAAACTATAAAACTCGGAAGTTTTTATGCCGATTACACGACGATACGTGGTCAGACTAACCGCTGCTCTTGGCATTAAAAATTATCGAACCATGGGAAGCAGTTCTCATCCATCCGGTATAAACCAGTCAGCCAGGTGGGCTATGAAAGTGTTCCCAGCGTATGAAGTACAATTAGTCCTTCGACGAAAAAAACTTGATCATTTGCATTCGTCAACAAAGTCAACAGAATTATTGAAGTAGTACTAGGCTTGTAACGTTCAGCAACGTGATAACGCGGTAACTGAATTTTTCAAGGAAAGTGTGAATTACATAAAATGGGTGATGCTTTCTTATCCGAAAACAAAGTGTCCGGTTTTCGAATCATCAACTTTAGTCAAAATTTAGAAATAGGTCATTCAACAACGAGTGATGCCGCCACTCATTGTGATAAGCTCTGATATATTCTTGCACATTTACGGCAGAAACTGTCGAGTTGATTTCCAAACCTCACATGAAAGTGCACCTAGTGTTGTATACTTTCAATATCTCCTATTCTGATGGAGTTAGATCTGCCTAGTCATATTGAAAGCTGTTCTATATGGTTGTTAGTATAGCTATAGGAAGGATATATTATTGTGAAGACGATTACCTGTGAACTAGAGATCGTTGTAGACTGGAGAATTCACTTGACATGTAGGAAGAATCCGAACTGGTTATTTTTATGATGAGGGACAGACTGGTGAATGACATCCAGCTACGTCTCTTCAGAATAACACAGGGTCCTAATCTGTCTCCGCAAGGCAGCCACGAAAATTAAATCCCCCAGTTCTGGGGTTGTTTAGACTGCATATGTATGGAACATTACATTAGATGTCCGAATGCAAGTAAATACCATCGGTCCAAATAATATTTGACCAGTGGGCCTCAGTTCCTCTTCTGTTTTCATCACTAAATTAGGGCTCAGTTTCATGTTTATTTCCGGAATGGTGAAGTACCTCCATAGGCGACGTTCGTGCATATTAAAAGTGCTCCCTCATACTGTTTGTAATGAGGTAATCTTCCCCTCACAATAGAGGTGGTTGTTAACGGCATATCCCGTTGAGTTAATGCTACATAGAGTACAAGGTGCCTTACCGGTCAAGTTTCTTTATCACTTGTTGTGCCAACTCTACTGGAACTCCTCTGTTAGACGTACTGTTTGCTTACCCGAATATTGTGGTGGACCTTTAGACAGATTAACTAGTATACTTTCGAATATCTACCGATCAACTAGGGCTTCTGACTGTTGTAATGGCTTATCACGTCCTTTCTTCGCTCGATCGATAATTCCTTTGGCCTTGTCACCCTAACTATCATAAGTGACGGTCATACAGTTGAAGAAGGATCAAGGTTATTTGTAATCATGTTGAACACCAAACACAGAAATAGAATTGTGACTGCAAGTCACTACTGGAAGCTCACTAATTAGATCTGCCGGACTCAGGGATATTTTACCCAGTTTGGGAGAATCTATCATGAATTACCATCTAACGTTCGTGCATCCATAAACTGGACATTTTATAGGGTTTTTTCATCTAGTATCTTGTTAGTAGTCTTTACGCTGGTGACATTCCTTATTATCGCAGTATTCATCATTGCAGGTCTGATATACCCTCAGTAATTCACTCTGATCTAACCATTGTCCAGTTACACAAAACTTGTTGAATTTCATCCATGATCCAAGACAGGCAAGTCCACAGAGGAGCAAGTGGCTGATGAAGATCGGATAGGACCGAGTTTGCCCTCTTAGTTAAACCCACTCGATAATATTTTGACCTGTCCCTCGGCAGATACACGATAGATAACCTGCTTCCGGTTTGACGTCCCACGCCGACTGCGACTGAAAATTCGAGGAAAACACGAAGTGGCAGCCAAGCTGACAATTGTTCAACTCTTAATTCTGTTTTTGCAATGGAGTACTTCATTTTTTCCCCTCTTGTAGCCAAAAACAACACTTTCATAGTTGTGTCTTGCAAAAACTTGCTGCACTTACTAGGCTAGTTAGAAAATGTGTAGTAACTTATCATAGAGTTCTTAGGTGACCTTGTACTTATTATAAGAAACGTCATCAGTTTGTGCACTTTAGAATTCAGATTTTTAAGTTGATACTTCACACTCTTGATGTTTTGTTATGTGCTCAGCTTGGCTAACCTCTTTTGACGCTTTACAGTTCCATTACGTCGCTCTCAACGAACACATTTGTGATAAGGAATGTAAATGATGTGTTTTCGTCAAACAGCGAGTTATTCTGAGTAGAATTATACTTTACAAAGAAGCTTTATCCAGTGTTTTCGATAGGTTGCAACGCAAACTTTACTCCACGATCATGACTCAAATCAAGGATCGTTGGCCCACTACTTTTACCTCCTGTTCTATCCCTTACATCCGTGAAACTCAGTTGCCCTGTTGTGATTAATGCTCAGATTGCCTGATCGTCTACAGGAGAGGTACGGAAGCTGTCCTGTTGGCTTCAGTTGATGACCTCGCAACTAGAACTTCTCCTCGGGTTTTAGTCACAGCAATCGTCATACTTGTTGTGTATCAAGCACGAGCGGGTGTGCCCTGGTGTGGCCATGGTAAGGATGTGCACTACTGGCAAGCTCTAACGAGAGCGAAACTCGAACCTAGTGATTCTCTTTGGGGTGGACTGACCGGAACGTCTACGGGGATGCGACCCATATGGTCATTTATGAGTGGTGTTCAGTTCATAATTTTAAACAAAAAATCCCCCACTGTTCACCAGTAATCAAAATAGCGTTTAGTGAATTAATGAGTTCTGTGATTCTCACTTGAGGGGAAGTCCGCTTGGAGTTAACAGGACAGTTGCTGTTTTTTGGAGACGATTGGGCAATCAGAGTATTAGTCACAATCGAATGCGGCTCTGTTCAGAGGTGATGTTCACTCGTGTCCAGTGTGGGGTCAACAATGTAATAATCAGTACGGCTGCCTCATAGAAGCGTTGCCGGATTTCTAGATCAGACGGCGACAAGGATGTGCATTACTGACAAGCTCTGATGAAAGCGGAACACGAGTCTGATGACTCTGTTTGAAAGGTGCTGAGTGAAATGTCGATGGAAATGCAAAACCTATGATAAATTCTGAGTGATGTTCAACCTATTTCAGACAAAAAGCCCTATTACCTCCCAGTATATATCTATTCAGGGATCGTCTTACTCCTGACTTTTGCATCGCCTATTTAACAACGGTAGGCATTTGACGTTGTGAGCAGCTCAGTTGAATTTCCAGTCAGTTTCAGGTATTGGGTGTAGAATTTTCACATGCCTGCATTGTTTCGTTTTGGTATGCTGCTTGTTCGGCATTGTTGTCCTTTTTCATCTGTACAGATGGTGGTATTTAAGACACTGTCGTACTAACATGTAATCGGAGTATCTGTGTATATAAAAATGTGCTATTTCGATGGCTTCTCAAATCCATCACTGGATTTTATCCTATTGAGCATCAAACTCGTCTATTAGATGTTCGTGTAACCGGCCTCAGTGTCGTGCGTCGAAGTACAGAGCATCCATCTTGGTACTGATGCTCTCTCACTTTGTTAATGTTTGAGAAACGCTTAGGTGCGTCAGCTTGTTGTTGTTCACAGAACACCGGCTCATTTATCTTGTCCCACTTATCCAACCTCTACTCGACAGATTTTGAGGGCGTCAAGAAAGTGTGTATTCTTCCGATTTCCGATTTGTACTGTGATATAGAAGTCTGAGGCAATATTAACTGTAATCTAACTGTCTGCCACCTGGACACAGATTGGTTGTAAACTTGTTATCATTCCGTACCCTTCGGATATTTTCATAAGCCTTTTTAGGTAGAATCAAAACTGTTGTATAGGTGCTTGAACCTTTTGTCAAATTCACCATAGCAGAAGGATGTATGTTGCTCTATGTCAACATTTCGATTACTCTCATCAATCACAAAGGTGACACATGCAGGTTGTGTATATCACACAATTAAGGACAATCAGTAACGGGGCAAGTCCAAAAACACACAAAGTATTATGTAACCAGAACTAGAGCAAACTGATAGGTTGTCTCAATCTATTTGTGAATAAAATGTTGCTTGATAAGTCCGGATAAGCTGGTGTCCTACACCCTCTGTACTCTATTGTGTTGCGTGTTGAATTCATTCACCAAATATTCACATAAATTTCTTTATTGCTATACTCCAGGATACAGAGTTCCACTCAAGCTTTACATGAAAAAATAAACACTTCCTGTCTGTCTTCTGTATTTGAGATAGTTTTCTTTTATGGTTTTTAAGCAACGTGCCGCTTTTAAATAATATCCCGTCGTGTATATGATAATATTTTAGAAAGAGGATCGCTCAGGTGACCGGAACAAAACGTTGATTTGACATAATTTGATCAGCCGTACTTAATTTCATCACTCATTGGGCACGAACAGCCTTACTGAAGGGGTCGAGTCCAAGTAGTGCATCTGTCCGATGAACACATTTGCCCCATGAAGAAACATTCGCGAATTCTGCCTGACACTGCGAGAACACTTGGTCTTCAGATGTAAATAAGAGACTAGACTTGATGTTTATAATTAACGAGGTCTATGGAAAAATGTCAGTTCTACTTACTCAAGTCCAAGTGCACCATGCCATCCTTAGGTCATCTGCTCCAAATGCGCAAAGTCTATCCATAAACCTCTGTTGGGCGTAAAATGGAATGCGGTAACACTTCGGGTTGAATTTAAGCTAGACACCGTGACAATCCCTCTATGTATTAGAGTACCACAAGAGTGGACAAGAGACACCAGCCTCCGGAGTATGTAGATGTCCTCTGACGTGTAATCTTGTGCTTCACAGTCTGTGCACAATCCCACAATCACCGGGATAGGTCCCAACACCACCACCTTCCCCATCGTCAAATCTTCACCATGATTGGGCCAGGTAATCTACTAGCACACAAACGCAGAGCACAGAGTTGTACTGTCCTAGTGGTGGTGAACTTACGAAATGCACTGCGTGCAGTGGGAAGACCGCCCCCGTGTGGGCACAACTGGGTTTGCCAATATCAGCATAAATAGACTACGGGGATTGTGTATATGGGTGCAGTATGCACACACACACATATACACACCACAGACGCCGATGTCACAGATTCTTGCACAAATCTAATTCACGGGTATTCGGTTTTCCAACGAGCCCAGACACCGGATGGCGTTACGGGCCATGGAGGACTATGTGAAGAAGTTTTTGCGTTAACCTCGGGAACAGGTCACAAAGTAATCAGTGTGTACGCAGAAGCGTGTGTTCGTGTGGCCATATGCAGTTTCCTACCGAATGTGTAACCTGAGCGTGAAGACTGTGAATAGTAAAACAAAGGGGCACTGGCTTGTATGTCTGTGTGTATGCGTGTCGTGCATGTGTTTGTTTATGTTTATGCTTGTGGTAGCCAGTTTCTTTGGTGTGTGGAACCGAGTAGTATCCACTGGGAAACTCCTCTACACTCATATTCAACCTTGTCTGGCAACCTGTTAAAAGCTCAATACAATATGCTCCAGCTGGCTGAAAAATGGCTATGCTTACAACCTAAGTAGCGTGACCTTGAACACACACCTACAGACAAACCTGCGTATGTTAGTCGAACAGACACCTGTTCCCAAACCCCATGATTTGGAACAATGCCGGAGGAACCGTTTGTTTCAGAGGTCAAAAGAAAATGGGCCAGATAAGGGTTATTCGTCGGGATACTGGCGGCATACAAAACAAAGCCTTGGTGTACCGAACACACTCACCCAGGGAGCGCGAGAGGAAGAAACAGACATGAACACACCAGAGAAAAAAAGGGTGGGTGCGATTAATTGTTCTGATTGAAAACGACCGTAGTCCGAACAGCAGGTAGAGACCATAATTTAGGTTTGGGATCAGTTTGCCATTATGTGCTATTGTCTGAGTTGGGTGAACCTGGTAGATGAGTTGTGTGGCTCTGACATGGAGCTAACAGACAGTCCCAAAATTAGGTTGAAACAACAGGTAGGCCAGTATCAAAACTGTATCAGAATAAATATGAGATCAATATGGGATTATCATATTGTTTCCACTTGCCGGTGAAACTTTGGACCGGGCTTGCTTGATAATTTGTGTTCTCCTCGCGACCGCGACTAGAAGGCCGGACACGCTTTCTTCAGACAACACTAGTGATCGGTGCACCATTGTTTATACACCTGGCACGATTGAACGCTTACCCGTATACACCTGTAAATAATGCTATGAATGACTGGTCGCCTCGACAGTGGGTGTACTAGGTGTCTGTTAACTTCAACCGATGACAGTACAATTGGATCTTCTCGTCAAACTGAAGGCGCAGAAATCACTTAAATTGTTGCTTAATCTTTCGATTACCGAGAAGTTGTAGGTAAAGTCTATATAATTTCGGCTTTAACAACACCAAGCCTCGAACGGATTATTTACTTTCGTAAGAGTAGGTCTAAAATGTATGAGAATACGTAAAGAGTGGTCAGTTGTGAGACACATTTAAATTATGACAACCAGAGTCCGTTACTACTTTTCCCTAAACGAGTCACGTGTACTGTCACGGATAGTACAGATTGACACACTGCTGAACACACGCTTGGGCACTTATTAACATCAACCTCGAAAAACGAACAGTTAACTATAGAAACAAGACGAACCTTAGCAAAAAACCACTCGCCTAACCGGGTCAAGTCACTTAGATTATCGTTAAGCTGTCGCAACTCAAACTTGTTAGTGGTTAGCTAAGCAGGATCAACGAGATAACGCAGAACAATCTTGTGTGCACGTTAGACGTAGACGTAATCTACCTCCCCGTCATTATATGGGATGTAATTTAGGGTGTAAACGATTAAAGCCACCTTGTTTATTCCGTTGGTTTGTCAATGTCATTTGCGGGTTGTAGATATTTGCCGTGTATCAAAGGCTGATGAAGATGAAGTTAAGTGTTAACATCACACCTCCATCTGTTTTGAATGATTGTTCATAAGGAACTCAATGTAGGCGCTATTGATACTGACAGAAAACCACTTATTGTGGTGCGGTGCAGGGGTTTATTAAGTCTTGAAATGAGCGGGACTGTATGCAACAGTCAGCGTGACCTCTCGCCACTATTGCGCTCACGTGACAAAGTCAACATGCTTTTTTGTTTCAGCACGTGATCCTATGCCAATTTTGCCCCTGTGCTGTGCCGTGAAAGGTTGCATGCATACGCTTTGCGGCGTACCTTGAAAATTATACTACATTATCATCATATGCGTAACTTCATTCACCTGAAATGGATTGGTGGCCTTCCCCATAGCTACAGAAGACGCTCAAGATAGCCTACTGGTGTTATGAACGGGTGTATAGGGTATTAGGTTATCAATTAAGAATAAGCACAAGAACGGGCTGATGACCTAGTTTTGGGATTAGCTCTGTCGTGCCACCTGATGAGACAGCGGATAGTAATTTGGAAAGCTTTCAAAATCAGCATGAGCGATCATTGTAGTAATCCATATTACCTGGTACACTCTCCCCTCCTACGGATATTCCAGTAGTGATAGCCTTTCTGATTTAATCAAGTCCGTGTTTACCACCTATTCTCGCTGTCAATGTCTAGGTCACAGAGTAAACGCTTTTGAACAGGCACCAGTTACCATTAGTTTTACAAAAACAAAGGCACGCACCTACTGTATACGTTCGTGTGTTCGGCTTAACCGAATGAAGCATATATCCCGAGCATAATATGGTGTTCCTTTCTCAGAGGTAAAAGTGCACAAATGTTTAATATGGGCTGGTGTTCAGTGAGCCTTTCTGGTTCAACACGGTAATAGCAACAAATCTCCTGTATATTTGAATGAAACCTTTTCTAAAGGTCATTAACAGTCTCTTTTAGACAACAACTAGGTAAAAGTGATCAAAACCAATCACAGAATGTTTGCCAAGGGATAAAACTGACGATCACAAGCTACAACACCGGTTGACTGTTCGGTCCTTAATCTACCTATGAGCTGGGTTTGCAGATTACCTACAAATGACTTCTGTTAAGTCGCTGGCCAGACTATAATGGTGTTAACTCACATTTAATCGACTCACACAACATGCTATTTGTGTTCACCGAAGTATTTGTGGCTTTGAATTGAGCGTACCCACTTTTTCCAGGAAATTTTGCTACAAGACACTCAATAAGTTATACCTCCCAGCCATTGTGAACTACTTAACGAGTTAACCTAAAAGACTGATACTCAAGTTTTCCTCTGATTGGATTTCATCATTAGTGAACACCTTCGCCTAACTGGAAAACTGTGCCGTGGCTCACATGATACTTGCAAGGTGAACCTGATGAACCATATTTTCACCAAACTGATACATGAAACTACTGGGTCGTTGCATGTAAATGTTCACGCACGGCCTTGTCTGAACACTATTCAGTTTGACATCCGTATTCGACACACTGGTATACTGAGACGTACTAGTTAGCTAGACGGTCCTAAAATCAAGTGACCTTCTAAGCTTTTAGTTACCAAAAAATGTTATGACCAGTTTAACTCTTGTCTCTAAGACTTTAGTTTAATTGACCAATCATTTTGGCTTCACCGACACTACGTTTGACCAATTTCGACATAGTTTCATCGGGTTTTTACACTATTGGATACTTTTGTAATACTACCTGGAAACCGTAATGAACTGCCTTCGATTCAGTGTGTTCAGTCTCTGATATTACGATTGCTAAAAAAACACTTGTTTCGCTTCCATCTGCCAACTCTCTGAACTTCAGCTTACAGCGATACTTTTCGGTATTATCTTTGAATGTCCACGCAATAACTTCTAGACGTGCCCACTTAACCTGTCTACACAACAGTACCACACTGTTGACTAAACTCTTAACCTTGTGCGACCTTTCATTCTCCCCCCTCACCGTACCCAATATGCACCTCTCAGCAACTGCCGGATTGACCGTTCATGCTTCGAACTCTCCCACATTAGTTCGTTTAATACTTCATGAACATGAGCTGTGGATACGACTAATCTAAATAGTTGTAAACAAATTCAGTTGAAAAGTCATTCGCACTTGAAGCTACTGTTCTGGACTATCTGTTGCAAAATACAATTCTTTCGCGCATCTTTCGATTACCAGAAAGAGTACAGTTCGTCTTATATCTCTGGTAAACAAAGTTTACCGGCACCGAACTAGGAACCTGAGGTGGGCAAAAATCGTCCATACCAACTATCGCTTCGCCTTAGGCGGCGTTCACAACTTGGTGACAGCTTAGTACATCAGCGCAGTGGGTCATTAGTTCGAATCTCGTTCTTGATTCACCCACCTGGTGCATCCAAACGAGAGTGAAACCGGGCTACCTGGGATATTTCCTCGAAAATCAGCATTGCGATATATTATGCAATCATTATATCTTGTACTCATGGTCGGACCCAGCGTACTGACTGACAGACCGAGGTGAGTTGTGTTCATCCACAATAACGGGATGGGTTGGAAATTTGCGCAAAAACTGCCGGCTCTTGACACGAAGGATGTTTACTTGCCATGCATAAACGAGATTCCTACGTTGTTCGCACATAACATTTCAAATGAAGCAATTTGTGGAAACCGACCTTGATTTCCGGTTCCTCACTCTACTCTACGGCGAAGCGGAGCGCCGTGTTGCATGCACCGCCAATTTGGCGACCGTACAGTTTTGGTCCGTGGTCCTTGCAACATTTATCGAAAGAATGTTTAGACTCCTATTGAACTAACAAACAATCACAATGAACTATATCGCTGATTCGATGACTCGTTCAATGAAAAGCCAGCCGGTTTTCTCAGTCGTAATGGTAAAAATATAGGAAAACGGAGGAGTTATCTCTGAAGATAAAGACGAACATGATATCGACTTAGCTGTCACGTACGTTCTGCTAAAAGTGAAAATAGTTTACCAAAATGTGTTAGGCAAACAAGCATTGGGTTATTCTGATAGTTTCCACGTTTTTTAGAAGTCACTTGTCAGTGAACGCAGCTCAGCTAAATTAAATACTATTTGCGTAGAATAAGTGTTAGTGTACTCAACACTTGTTTGTTACCATGTTACAAATCCACTTTTCTAGCCTGCGTAAAATGTTCAATCTTCAGATGACCACAAGTTTATGAGGTTCCAATATGCTGGAACGTCTTTTCTCCCAGGGCACAGTTCACCTGTCAAAATAAGTGATAGGCTATTAGCGGAATAAGTGTAGAATAATTCTGACATGGTGTGATCCTGTAATCCGCGTTGAAAATGCTATCAAAGATCGATGTCTTCCAATGGATGCTCTCATGTCATAGCACGAAATAGTCGAACTTCTGATAACCAGTGAGGTACGGATATATTCCGGTGAACCACAACCCTAAGTACTTACAACACTTCCCAACCGTATGGGGTTTCACTAGAAATTAGAAATCCACAATAAAATTCCTAGACTGCAGACGACCGAAACGTAGACAGGGCTCTCTTAATCAGAAAAACAGCCTTGAAGTAGTTTATTTTATAAAACCAATTTCTTACTACCACGAACAGATCACCGAAGAAAAGGTTCAAGTTTTCTCCTAGGTAGCAAAACATACACCCGTAAACCCAAGTTAATCAGAACTGCCGCCATTTCATCAGGTACTCATTGAAAAAACCTCTAGTTCGTAAACGATTGCGTCCAGAGGTGAGTGAAACATTACCCAATTTCTCCGAATGTATACAGATTTGTCTGTGACCAGTTTCCCCCAGGTAGTACGGGAGTAGAGCTAGAAGCTATGAGTAGTTCACTACGGACAGCATCTTCAAGTTTCACATCTAAACCTGGAATTTGTAAACCTTCTTGAATCGTTCTTTTTGGTGTCAGTTGACGAAAAGTTGTAGACTTGCTTCCTGGCGTTTTTCTTGTTTGATGTCTGCGTTTCCATCCACAAGATATAATTACTTAAAAGCAACTTCTTTCCGGGACAAACTGAAGATTAAAATATGCAGATAATGGCCAATTTTGCCACACAAAATCACTTGATATTTACAAACGTTACGTGGATGGTATCACCTGCTTGACAGACCAGTCGAAATCCTGAGTAAAACTACTGTACTTAAACCGTGCCCACAAAAATATCCGTTTCATTCTTGAGCCCGAATCATCCGTAGGTATAACTTTTCTAGACATATTCATGTCAGGTCGCAAGATCGACATGACGCAACGTAAAACATATCGTAAAGCAAGGTGGTCAAGACAACATACCAAATTTAATAGTTTTGTATCTTTAAGACAAAAGAGAACGTTGATCCAGTCTGTACTGGACAGAGCCATGAAAATGTATTCGAATGACATTATAGAAAGGGGAAAAGCTCATATTTAACACATTCCTTGAAAATGGCTATCAAATACAACCTAATTGTAAGCACATACCACACATACCACAAACCGCGGATGAAAAACAATCGATATTTTGTTAATATTCGAAGGCGGTAGCTCTGCCGACAACATAACTAGGAGACAACGTAGCAATCACCAAAGCTTATTTCGCTACTTAAATAGGTGTTCCATTTACTTCCATACGAGTGTTTGTCCCCAGCTTAAAGATATATTGTCTGTTCATGTTGCATGTTCTGTGATTACCGTTTCGTTTCCTGTAGGACAAGTTACACAAACCGTACAGCACGGCATTCATCTGAATACATCCGGGAGCATCATCCGAAGTGGCTAGCTTGAGGATCGATAAAGGCTTACTCATCTGTGGTCGCTGCGCCCTTGGTCGAATTAAACAATTCGATCAGCGACTCTGATTTAATTAGGCCCAGCCACGGAGTCTGTGGGACGCAATCGAAACAGTTCAAAGGTCGTTTATTAAAAATTGCAGATGTTATTGCAATCCGTGTACTGTCATCTCCATTATGTGCATTTAAACGTCTGGTCAAAATATTAAACCTCCCGTCGCTTCTCCTCTACAGCCCGAACAGATCTGTTACGTAGGGGTGTTATTACTGTGACATCTTTTCAACTCATGTTGTTGACGTTATGCAACTAGACCCCACGAATCTGACGGACATGACAGCAGTGATTACCACCCCTTTATCACACTGTTACATTACCTCTCATACTACTCATATATAAATGATGAAGCAGTGAAAACAAGCTTCCTTGCTATATATTTCTTATAACATTTCGCATGGGTGGAAAGAAATGCGTGGTCACAATGTGGAAAATACTATAATGCATATCCAGCTATTTCTGCAGAATAACAAACCGCCCGAATCCAGCACAAGCTTCCATTAAATGTATGGAAACTTTTCGGATGGACTATTACCCAGTAATATTCTTCATTGATTTAATTGACCAATGTCTGGTTTCGTGCTTCAAAACCGACAGTAGAATGTTTTTGTACATTTCTTTTGAATACCCCTATAATTCCCCCTTTCGGTAAAATTGTTCCTTCTTTCCGTAATAGTTTGATGAATTTCTACAGGTGAGCGATAATGTACTAAGTGTGTCCTTCATGAATCACATGCCATTTTGGTTTATTTGTTGTAGACTTTTTAAACAGACTAATCTAATCGTGTTTGATTGTTTCAATTGGTCAGATTTTGAAAAACATCGCGATTCCCATGGGTATTATTAGTACCATTATTGCTGTACATGTCGTACGGCTGATCAATCGTTAGTGGAGTGTAGATACACATGAATACCACTTTCAACAGATATTGGCAATTAAAGCTTTTCATTGTATTTCCAGGAATGCCAGGATGATGTTTGTGAGAGGAGGCATTACACAACTTCTTTCACAACTCTTTCCGGAAGTTAGTGCACTGATTTATGACAGGTGTGTTTTGGAAAATAGTACGAAGTGTCAGATAAGAATTTGTTTCAATGTTGTCTTTAAGTAGTATGATAACGAACAAATTCGACATATTTGCGTGTAGGTGTGTACGTGTTACTTGAACAGGATGAGACAGGATAACAAGCCTAGACTCCGTAGTCCTAACGGAGCACTTATGATTAATCGGTCATTGCAAATGCATGATCAACTTAACGAGACAGCTACTACCAGTTTCCGTTATCAGACGTGGTGCAAAACCCGAAAAACCACATTTAAATGAAGAAGTTGCACAGCATGAGTACTGGTCATTGTGAAAGCAAGCCAAATTATTATGTATTCACTTCCGTCGTTGGAATTCTGTTGTCGGTTGATTGAAAATAAATGAAAACTTATTAGCATGAGGCTCTAATCCGAGCATACCTCACTTCATTATTTGATATATCTACTAAGTTTGTGTTATGAATACCGTTATATTACGTTATTATTTTGGCGTAATCATCGTTTACAGTCTGACAGGAGCCTAATGCAGAAGTACTCAAGATGATCAACTCGCAAACAGTACGACAGATTAAGTTCAAATTCCTGGTCACTGAACGTAATTCTCCACTGTTGTATCGAGTTTAAGTGTTATACAAGCGGCTGATTCGATCACTAAGGCTAAGAACAACGGTGGTGTATTCATTCCGACTTACAATTCATCCTGTGTCATGCATATGAGTAGTCCTTCGGGGTACACCAAAATGCCTTGCGAAACGCAGGCGAATTCAAGTTCAAAACACAATGTAAGGAAGATTGTCTGATGACATGAATCTTCTCTCCTCAATGTAGTTAGTACGTTCCAGCTTGACCGAGTTTAGCCTAAATTTCTCACCGTCGTTGAGGTTACTAGGACTTACATTCTGTTCCGCTGCAGAGGACGTCATATTCCGTTCACGCAACCGATTGGTTTGCTCCAAGTTAACATTCTCCCTGGTCTTAAGATTAGGCCATTTCTGTCGCCTATAGATTAACTTCTTATCAAACACAATGCATTCAGAAGTTCCCTTTGAAACCAGAACTCTTCTTATCTCGGATTCTAAAGGAAACTTCAATAACGCCCAAATTGGTTGCATTAGCTTGACCCATTAGAATCATTTCATTCTGTTCTTCAAAACTGACGTAGTATATGAGATGGTTCAGAAAAGTAACTCCAGAATGTGAGCCAGGATTTCTGAAGCTTATTCTCTCCAATTTCATGTTGACCTTAGCAGACGCTTTGTTTACCTTTAATCAGAAAAATTCCGCGTCGTAATCTGCTAGTTTTTTGTGCATGAAATTAGAACCTGTGTTCAATTTATCACTTTTATTGATGGATTCTCAACCCATATGCAAGCAGTTCTTTCCTGATTTGTTGTGTAACTTTAATGTGGTGGTTAGGTTTGTGCACGCCAGCAGTCCGGAGAGCTATACTGTATAAGACCTTGGTCCTTCCAGATAAAATCATATTGTACAGACCAGATGACAACAGTTGAGCGAAAAGCGATCACATTCATAAAGTTATATTTTGCACTACTGTCCGTGCAGGAACGTTTAGGTAGTGGGACACCATCTTACAAGCACACAGTAGGAATAATACTTTAGCTAAGGTAGTTTCCTTCGTATTAAAGGGTAAATTGGCTAAAAGAGGTAACCTCAAACAAAGAGCTATCCGATCGTCGAACTACTGACCATAGAAATAGGCGTACGATCCAGCGCGATCGGAAAAATTGTTGGCATCACTCAGAAGTCTGATACAGTTTTGAATACATCCACTGCGCGCAGCAATCGTTAGAACGAGATGGCAGTGCCTTGATTAATGCTCCCCCAGGCTAGACAAACCTCTCACCACCACGTGAGCCAGACCGCGGACTCATTGGCTCCGGCTAGAGTCTCCCAAGAAAACCCGGTATCCTGTTGTCTCGCAGGTCAGACGTTTGAATGATAGACCAGGGGTGAACTGTTGCAAAGTCAGTCCACCTCTACGACATAAAGGACTTAGAATTACTGGAAGTTTTCATTATCCTGACAGATCGGTCCACTCATTTTCGCCTTCTTCCCCCTCTGCTCAGTACCCTCACCACAAGTTATGGCAACCGGTAAACACCGGCGCTTTTAACATCTGCACTCTCCATCAAACAGATCAGCAAGCTGCTCTGAACAGCACCCTGTCGGGTCTGAAGTCGGATATGTACTGTGGTGGAAATCTCCTCGATTCACCGCTTACCCAAATCCCGACACAACAGAAGATCTGACAAGAGGTGAATCCAAGTGTCGCGTTAAAGATACCGCATCGGGAGTGGACGAACAGTCTCAGTGTTATTTCTTCCGTTATTCACCAGTTTATTTGTCATGCATTGCGCTAATTAACTTACCGTTTGTGACTCTGCATCTGCTAATACGGCCAGCCAATGACAGACTGTGATTTCTTTAATAATGTTGTGCATCCATAAATTCGGCTGCTCATCTAATGAATAACCAGAGCTTATTGTTACCAGTACCAGGTCTCTTTCTTATTAGTTGCGTGGGAGGTTTCATTTCAAGTACGATTTTTAGAGTTATTCGAAGTCCCTTATTCCGAGTGTTACAAATGCCTTGTCTCCCAAAGTTGCGTTCACGATCCTTAACTTGTCCTTCACTCGAATCTGCCCGTTGCTAATGTTATGGGCCAGCGGTTCTTTCTCAGGGTCTTTGTTTACGACATAGCCGGACCTCTTATTCAGGCTGGAGGTGGAAACTGCACTGAGCTCGAAGGAAGGACAATACCTATCGAATGCGTTCCGGTGAATGGTCGTCTTTATATCATCAGCGCTTCCGTAAAAGTCTGTCTTTACAGGATAGAAAGAAGTTGTTTATTCAATGTCTGCATACACTCCAGCGCACAGTAGTTCAGATTTTGTCAACAACGTCTTCAGTGATGCTATCTTTGTTCTTCTGGGACAAACTAAGCACTCGGATACCGTTGCCTCAGCCCTCTTACTCCAGACGAGAGACGACTGGGTTTCAGGTTCTTTATTCGTGCGAGACTTAGTGACAACGATGATGGGCTATCATAACTATGCCCATCAAAAGGACTGTGTACACCGAAGAACGCATTCCAGCACAAACGACGGCACTACGTCAAGTGAAGACCATCCTGTGCAACTCAGCCATGGGAGCAAAGTAATCACACCTTCATTAGCTATAAGTGGCTCCCCTCCTTTACTGAATGTTGCTCATTCAGTCTGACTCAGGTCACGCTGATATTCGTAGACAGTTTGTACTGCCGCTCACTCGAAGACCTTCTGCTCGCAACTGTAAGCGGAATTAAACTATGAGAACATGCGAAACGCCTCTCCGATAACACTGACGGGTATACTGCGCTGGTCACAAGACTCAAACTAGCGTTGGACGAATATATCACCAGTTATGCAGAACTTTTGTGAAGACTTCTACTTCCAGAAAGCCCTACAGATGAGGCGGAAGTAGCTTTTTGCTGATTCATTTAAACTTATGAACTAAAGTTGACTGATCCTTCTGACCCTGTATATGACAAAGATCACTGTAAACTCAAACGCAAACTTAAGAAGAGTCCGCACAAGGTCTGTGAAGCTCACTCGTTCAAACAAGCTAAAGAGGTAGAGAAAAGGTTTTATGAGGTAATAACTGGGAATTGTTCTCCTTGATTCGTGGTTGTACTGGTCACTAGGAAAGGCATTTATGAAATTGTAGGTGGAAAAGATATCTCACAAATTTAAACTGTCGACGCGATTTGGCAGATGTGTTGAGCATTCTAAGGACGATTACAAATGGTTTAAGCTAGGTCATTCCGCTATCGAGGATAGAAATTTTATGGCAAATCATGACTTTCCGCAAGATCCCCAGTGGGAAAGCAAAGTAAAATTGGAGTTTAATACACTTAGACTTAATAACGTCCCAGATACTGATCTTTCTCCAGCACTTTCCAAAAATGTGGGTGGAAGATGGTTGTCCGAACTGACCACACTCTTTTCCATGTAAGAGACTGAACAGTCTTCTCACGATTTGTGTTTATCAACAGTCATTCTGATTTTCACTAAAAGTGCCAAGACACTATGTGACAATCACAAAAGTAACAACCATCGCATTAAAACTATCCACAGTCCGCATAATGTGACGACTTCTGAAACACACCTAGAACCATACGAGACAAAAACAGATTTCTGACATGGCCGCGGATGTATCAGTTATGTCTTCACATTGTAACAAAAGCCGGAGACTCCGTATTCCTTTTCTTGGTCAGCGGTCGTGATATTTTTTCGAAGTGAGAGCTGTTTCTGACTCACTGGCCTGCTTGCCAAAGTCGTTGTATGCTCACTGTGACTGTGGAACGTACGTTTATGGAGTGGCTATCTTGAACGTTCTCAACATCAAGTGGTGCTCAAAATGGGTGTCCGACCACACCAGTCACTCATGTGATGGTCGATATTCTGGAAGGAGCACTCAGAGATCCCGAGAATATGGAAGTGGATATTCTACCAAGCAGTAAGCTGACCGACGTTGAGGGTGTGAACGACACTGCTTCAATCACATTTGCCGCTAAAGGTACGTAAACTATGCCAATCTGTTACCTGCTATGACTGGTCTGTGTGCTACACACTTTGCACTCACAAGGTTTAAGGTGTCGTTAAGAGATTGGGTTGACACTGGCTTTGTATCTGTTATTGCCACAAGGTCGATGGAGACCGTTGACTGGTTCATCTACCTCGATGACCTCATCTCAGTAGTCTGTAATATTGCCGACGAGATGTCCACAAAGATCACGAAGGGACGTCAACCCACGTCAACTGTGATGTCGCAAAGCAGTCCATTTGTCGATT
The DNA here is from genome assembly GCA_008508345.1 of Paragonimus westermani. NCBI lineage: Eukaryota > Metazoa > Platyhelminthes > Trematoda > Plagiorchiida > Troglotrematidae > Paragonimus > Paragonimus westermani. The sequence goes on from QNGE01001192.1 coordinate 90,324, forward strand.
AAAAATAGTTTACATCGCGTGTAAGAGTGCGATTTTGCTTTGTGGGTCAGATATCCCTCCCCATCGCGCAGGGATGCACATGGGATCTCGTTGTTTGATTACTGCTATCTCCACCAGTTAACCAGTAACGAATGGGGGTGACATTGTGAGCAACGCGACAGTCTATTGGCGGTTATTTCGGAAATGCAAGACAAATAACGAGATAAGGAAAACACACATTCATTGTTGATTTGAACATGTACTTTCTATGTCGACAAACAGTCTGCTGCACTCCGCATTGTTAAGTGTGCCTGCTAGTACTTAAGCGGTGACGGGGTCATGGGCCATGCAAGACTTGACCGTTTCTTTTGACAAGTTTGGTAGGTGCTATTTACCTGGTTGGGGAGTTCGCGACCGCCCACATTGCTATTTGAAGACACTTTCTGGCATGGTGTAGTGTAGTAGTCAACAACAAGCTTGTATCCACAATTTTGTTGAATCTTCTGTTTCAGGAAACTCAATCGCCCTTGTTTGTTTGTTTGTTTTCTTAGCTACACATTGTTATTCATTTATTGCTCTGAAATTGTGCACACCATTATCAAGATCAACGGTAGCCAGAGCTATTGTATCGTTGGTATGACTCAAAGCTGAAAACGTAGGTGATAACGATAATGAACAGTTATTTGTAGGTACAGCTCAACTTCAAACATACATCTCCTGTGACAATATAACCACCTTAGCCTGCAATTGAACAAGCAACAAGTTTAGCAAAGCACAGGCCATGGTTAGGTGGAACAAGTTAGTTTTTATTACTGGACCTTAGTTTAGCTGCGCTCAGTCAGACGGAAGAATTCGCAAGGAGACTGTTTGTTTGTTGGAGCACATTGTCGTCGGCAGAACTACATCCTCTCATAAGACATGCTTTTCCCTTTCTGTTCACTGAGGTGTCACTGAAGGTTGTGCTAGAGGCTCATCCGTAAAACGAGATCCCACTCTCTATTTTGCGCTATACGGAAGTCGATGATTGTCTGACGACAAGTTATCAAGCGTTATCACCCTAACACTTTAACTTACAAATTGAGTTAATTAGCAGAAAGTGGGTTTATTTTCACTAGCTTGACCTTCTTCAAACTACATTTCATAAGTCAGTGCATATACACCAGTGACAACAGGAGATCATTTAGTATCTTGGAGGTAGTTTTTACTCAGTATTTGACATAGTTCAGTTTCATCTAGCTGACTAAGTTTATCCTACTTGTTTTTTTAAATCGGGCTTACTTTTGACGAGTTAATGGAAAAGTTCACAAGCGGCCTGGTCACAACCGTAGGACCACATCGTGGATGCTCACAAAGGTCACCAACCCAAATCAATATATGAATGACGCTTGAATTGTGCGTTGCAAAGACTATCATTCAAGATTAACGTTTCGGCCGAGGGGTTCACATATGTTAACAGATGATTCTACAATACAAATGAGACAAGTGAAGAGTCGGGTTTGTTTCAAACAGAAACAGCTCACGAAAATTAGTTAGTTCTACTTGACTCGCTGCGAGGAGCAACGTTGCCCAGGTTCGAAAAAGTGACCTCCGATTGTTAACCAAACACCATCAAGTGTCATCCTGGGAAGCTCGAAGGCCATCGCTCGCTTATGTTTCGCTTCCACTTGCGAACAACAAAACTGACTCTTTAAAAATAAGACATCAGCGTTTCACTTGTTAGTTAGTGCACTAAAGAATTTTTGAGATTGAAATGACCCAATACGCTGCGGAACTCTATGAAGACCATACAAAACTACCGCCAGGATACTTTTAACTCGATCTTCCAGTGATAAGTACGTCAATTTCAGTTAGTTTTGAACATGTTCGACTTTATGTGCAGTGAGCAGTTACGGAATTCTCATGCATATGCCACTCGGTACGGAGCCGGACTCAGCATGGATAGCTCTGATTCTTGGGGGTAAATGGTTTATCTTCTAGGGTGGCTAGGTCTGTTACAACAAGGCGACCATCGACAAAGAACGAATAACGAATCGAAGCTTACCTTCGATAACAGATAGAAGGGGATTGGCCATTATGGATATTAGGTGAAAAGCCTATTCTTATATCACCATATTGAATAAGTTTTGCTGCTATTAATCGTGTCAGGCGTATGACGAATGTAATCTTCCAGCAAGACACTGCTCTGAGACATTCGTCACAGGTCACTAGAACGTCATCCTTTCCCTGTGAAATGCGCTTAAAACTTCCTCCTGTGATTCCGCCGAAGACCCGTTTCAGAGTAAGCAGTGCATGTTGGTTCTACGTGGTTAAAATGATAAAAGGACTTTCAGCTCCATAGGACCATCAGAGGACAGCTTGAAGCTTTCGATGGAGTCACTGTGGCCCGGTTCGTCGAATGATGCAACTAAGACTTGAGGAAAACTGTAAGAGATATGGACCACTAGCTTTTTCCGGCGGAACATCTGTCTAGGTTCTACTACTAAGCTATACATTTATCTCATTAATCTATATAAAAAGACAGATAAATCCGGACTTTTCATCAAATGGTATGTCGTATTACAACTTCGTGATAGTGCTTGTGAGCCGATCTCCAGGTGACTCAAAGGGAGCAAAATTGACTAATCATTGTTCTGCTGTAGATTTAGAGTCGCATCTACCACTATAGCTTCCGTCTGGATTTGGTGTGTGGCTGTCTAGATTTTTCCCCCGATTCGGTCCTCAGACCTTCTATTTAGATACGATTAAGCACACAGATCATTCATCCCCGAAAATTTCTTCATGAAACAGCGTATCTAGTACAGAGAACTTCCAAATAACCACTCTTCCGGCAGATAGACTTATAGCAACTACGAAGAAGGATTGGCTTTGAAAAGAAACTGCTCTATGGTTCGCCCTTGTTCACATTAGCTGCATGAGCTGGAGGACAGCAAGTTACCGAAAAACCGCCCAGAAGTAGATAATTGATTCCTTTTGCCGTATCCCCACGAATTCCTTTTGGACAATGAATCGCAAACTAATAAAAAACACAATCGGAAAGGTAATACACAGAACTCGTATCGAAAGACCTTAAATTAGATTCCAGTATGCAGTTTCAACGGAGGAATCTTGAGAAAAGCTACTGTTTGCGTATGTGGTTTACATCATTGTGGTTACATTTTCCATTCTCCCAAGCCATCCCCACTGTGCTCTGGATGAACGTTCCACTGAATGAATTGGCCAGAGAAGAACCTTTCGTAGGGAAACTGACCCCGAAGTGAAGTAACCAGGAGGAATCAGATGAGAAGGATTGTTCTGAAACTCGATTGTATTGCCCTGATAATAACTAGCTCACATTTTGCACCACAACAAACATCTTGTGGTTTGAAGGCTGACGCCTTGTAATAGATTCAAGCCTACAATTCCTATATTCATTAGTTCAAGTATTTGGTCAACACAAATTCCGAAACCCACTTTAAAATAATTCCTTTCATTTCCTCTCAAATAGGGGATAGAAAGTAAACCATTAGTTGTTACCTTTATCTTTACTAAAGCACTTTTTATTTAAAGTTTAACGTCTTGTGAAACAAGGTCACATAGTTTGCCGTGATCACTATATGTATAAGTGATATTGGAATGTTACCCACGTGTTCGCCGAGACGCCGTGTTTTGGGGTAAACAGGCACAGTTAGGTATTGGGTAACTCATATACAAAAATGCATATCTGGTAGTAAAACTTTGTGAACGACCTGGCTATTAGTAATGAAAGTAATAAGCAATACCTGTGCGTGTTACGCTCAAACAGGCATTGAAAGACATTTTTGACGCATATTGTACATCTAAGACATACGTTGGAAAAGTTGGAAACCCTCCACACACTCATGTAACTTCCTTTAACACCCATTAATTTTCATAATGCTTGTTCTTTTCGTTTATCTCTGCGCACGTTTTTTGTGTTACCGAACTATAAGTAAACGAAACGAGCACTGTGGGAACCAGTTCTCATCAGCAATATAATCTGTGGGTGACGCCCATATGCCTAGATTTTCACAGACTGCTTCAGTTCGACGTTGGGACAAGCTTATCCATGAGTCATAGCAGAAAAAACCGACAGGGAAGTTGTTTCAAACAGTATCATCTCTTTCTTTTGCTCGAAAAACAGTTTCCCAGCAAGGACCTCATGTAATCAGTATGCCAGCCAAGTAACCGTTATTAGGACAGTGTCACAGTACCCACCGCACTCTACGACTAGAACTATATTGTCGCTGATATGCGTATTTCGCACTTGAAATTTTGAAAACATCAGTTTTGTATACGCTAGCAAGATTCTGTACGTGAGCTGTTAGCTGGATCATAAGTTTATTGGACCTTTCTAACTACAACGCACGAGGTAATTAATCTGCCGGAAAATACTAGACAGCCCTCAGACAGTGCAGTAAACAACCGTCGAGTAAATCTTATGGCTACACACAGAGACATTGCTTAAGTTTAAACATAACAGGAAGAGGTGGAAAGTCAGTCAGTTTAATCGACGTGGATAAAAAGCATACGAATGATAAACCATTCTTCCAACGCTATCAGAATCCGCTCTCATTCACTGCTCAAACGTCTTCCTCTATCAACTAATTAGGTTTGTCTTCTTTGGATAGCAAGTGAAAGATGACTACAACAGTGCTCACAATATATATCGATATGGTGATACCATGTATTTTCTGAAGCGTCCTGTGAACGTGTTATGGGATAATTTCCAAATCATCCCCAGGTTACACGCATATATAATCAAATAATTTGCTGCTTCCGTTCCACGGCCTTTTCTTTGTTTAAGGCAGGCCCCCTGTTTGCTTCGGAGGGTTCGGTTCTGCCATAATATGCACCTGATGTCACCTTCAGAGTCAGACAGTGAGATCACTCGTCCTTGTGTGCTCCGTGGAATGGGCTTTCTGAACTGGCCAAATATTCTGACGTATGTGCCTAATCATTCAGTGCGTTCAAATGATTCACTTTCGCCTCTTAAAATATTGAACTATCAGAAAACTTCTAACGACTGTCCATAACTATAAGTTGGAAATGAGGTCGTCCTGATGAAAAATTGCTAAAACATTTAGCTATTACAAACCAACACGGTTTTCTCACATGACATTTGTTTTCACTAGAGTTAAGGAACTAAAGTTCTCTGTCTGAAAGTGGTTCCAATCCCACAAAAGCCTCACCTCCTTTGTGTATGCACATCCTTGTCTACCTAGTTGGTTTGGTTGCTAATGAGTACTCCTTGGCTTATTTACTGGCGATTTTAAGTTTTCAGAATCTGCGAAGCGCTTATCCAGCAGTAGACCAGTAACGAACATCTTCGTGCTCATTTTCTTGTCTAGGGGTGTTCTGTGATCCATTGCTTAATAAGGCTTCTTGTTAATCCCGCAGTTTCGTTACAATACCCACTATACTGAATTAATGACCGTTTTCTACGTCACTGAAAATTCGGTTGCAAAAATGAGAAATATTTACATTCTAAGATCAACAAAGTACATTCCAGATATTACAAAGAAACGACTGGGACAAACTGAGAAAATTAAAAATATGAGGTAATGGTGGACTGCCATTGTTATCAACATGCTAAAATACTTTGAACGTAACGATGAGATGGATGTCATTTTGAAGGTGTTCGATTGTTGAATTCTAAACGAGGATATATCCAGGGTGGATGCAACATTCCGGTGTGCGTCCAAGAATTCTTTCACTTAATGCTTACGTAGTCTTGTATAAGTACTGCGTGACCAAAAATATGTGAGGGTTCGTTGATTATTTTGACCTGTCACTTGAGGACACTGATTTTACCTGTGAAATAAAGTGTGTGAGTAGTAGAATGGAGTAAGTTGGAAACTCCAACACAATATGCACGCCTCAATGTTTTGCACAGTTGAAACCCAATACCAGCGTCTCTTTTTGTTAGTCTTTATAAGCGCGCAAACTCGTGAAGTAGGGCCTGTTTTGCGGCTTTGTCTTTACTACCATAACGTTGACGAGACTTTCAATGAAAGCCGACTATGTACATACGACAGATTTTACGGGATAGCTCAATATTAATCAAAAAAATACTTAACACCCCATAATGACAGTTGGGAACAGCAAGCTGCAAGCCCATTTTTGAAATTCTGTGTTGTAAAATTGAGCCAGACGTTAATATGACTTTAGTTCCCCATTCGAAGACCATACTAATGAGTCCATGTTCGGGCGTACGCGAATGCACTCATTTGGTTGGTACTATTCAGCTGAACAATGCAACGGGGACGTAAACGTTCTTAATAACTAGGCGTCCGAAGATAACTCTTCTAGCTGAGAAAGTTCACATTCTGCTTCCACTTGTCTTGTCCTGTAACTAGTAAACCGTTTATTTGAAGCCAAGTTGGGACTGCTATGAACCAAACGTTGGTAGGTTATGCGTTTCAAAGCCCACAAATAGGGCATCGGAGCAGCAGTTCCGGTTTTGGAGACATGTTATGCTCATTAAACAAAGTCAGCCACATTGACAAGGTAAAATTAGCGACTTCATGAAGAAGACTGTCAAAAAGCCAGCTGAATGCGCGCGCGAAGGTAGCGAAGGAGTTGCTTAGTAATTTGTGCATCCAGTCACACAGATAGAAAATAGCCGTAAATTACGAAAATTTCCATTTCTGCTGTTGCTTGGCAATGACCATATATGGCTTTTCACAATTATGTACATGGACATATTTCTGTAAGTCAGCTTGCTTCACATGGATTCATTTACAAAGTGTTTCCAAAAGGGCCAGAAATCTAACCCAAACAAAATGTCATTCTTGTAATGGTTCAGTGGAAAATAAACAAGAAACTATGGTCTTATCGGCTAAAGTGTACAAAAAGTTCACTGAGGATTCTGAAGCAGCTACCATCCTGCGGACTGCTGATGATACAATTCACTGGGATGTTTTGCCGTTGTTTTATTTAGAGTAGGTAAACCGAACGCAAACGTGGGGGTGTTTAGCTCAGCATTGGCAGGATAGATTGACAACTCTCAAGATCTATCAGCCAGTGGTACAAGCTCAGACTTACTAATCCTTCTACTCACTCGAGCCTGATGGATCTTAAAGCCATCTAACATAAGCGTGCATCGATTTCATTCCCGCCATCATCTGCACGCGCGAAAAACAGTAATATCAACGTCGTCGTGTCACCTGTGACGACGCGGACGAACCTTAAGCTGGTGTTTTAGATTAACGCATTGATACACATATTGTCCACTATACGTTCTATGAATACAATGAAGACGGTTTGTGAAGACGGTTAAGCAAACACGAAGTGATACATTATAATGACAAGTCCGTCATATTCTACGTAATGGAATTTTGCTTATGAGCGGTATAGCAAAACTCAGACTTGCGAAAACTTAGAGAGAGACCCCATTGCCAAGAGGACCGGTAGTTGAAGGTGGTTACTAGAAACCTGTGTATGCACTATGCGTGATGTGCCTCCTAAGCGACTAGCAACAAATTACTGCCGAAGAACAGCTATGCAAAATAGTTTGAAATCGGGGTTAGACACTTCTACATACTGGCGAGCAGTAAGGGTCTTTGGTTGAACACAAACTGAACACCCAACTTGACTGCTTGTAGCTGTCTCATTTCCATATTCTTTCCAGCAGTTGACAGCTACTCAGTTCAAACGTCCTTTTCTTTCAAAACCTGAGGGTTGGTAAAGTATAAAATTTCCCGCTTGCCCAACTCACTTCGTACTTTTGTCATGCTACATCATCTGCACCAGATTTACACATTATTTTTCCTAATCTCTAGTTCATAGCAGACGATAGCAAACATCTGTTCTGTTATGAAACCAAATGACTATTCAGCAATGCTTATCTGTGACCATGCATATGAATTCCCATGTTCCGTCTCCGTATAATGAAGATTTTAGGAGGGGTCGGTATCACGTTCGCTACAGAAGCGATGCACGATTTTTATGTAATTCTCTATGCTGGGTAGTTACAAAATGCAGTGATTCGACTTTATGATTACCTTGGTATCTGGATGCGCCGATTATAGGAATAACCCGTTTAACAACGCTGTTGCATAATTCACGGTCAACCGATCCATCTAACCAATCATTCATTCTGTTCACTTATACACATACTTATATGCATGAGGCAATCAAACTGACCTACGGATAATTGACGGTACGCCACTAGCTGATTTGCATTTGCTGTGAAAGCGATGTGCAATCCTTTCACTCGACCCAGTTTTTACTTCGCTTCGCGGCATCTTATCAACGAGGTATATTATCGTCACAAAACCGCTCACCTAACAGAATGTTTACCAAACGACTGTTCTGACCACTCGTAGCACGTTGCAGCGCCATCTTACCAGGTCAGCTTACTTCTTCTGCGACCCGTCGTGAACCACTTTCTTCTTTTGGTCACACCAAGTCAACCAGAACAAACAGGCACAGATGAAATGAGATTTGCTGCGGCTCATCTCCTCCGTTTTATCACACTGGGTGCATAATTGTATGGAGATGGCTAATTTGTTTCTCCGAATGAGACTGCTGCTGTAATTTACTCGTTATATTCAGCGTTGTTGCTCACTACTGTATCCCATTCGTAAGAGCATCCCTTTCGTCAAAACTCCATACTACTTTGCCTCAGAATGTAAAAACTGTACATCCGATTCTGAGCCGTCTGTCGGTTATGAATGAATTGCGCTCACTGATATTTAATATCGATTGCATGCAAGTTATTCTCAATACCAATGAAAAATATTACGAGTAGACTAGTAGTCATCAAAACTGGGAACGTTCTAATGACTGAAACTTTCACATTAGGCTTGCAAATGATAAACTGAAATAGAAATGAATTCTTCCTTCACATCTACTGCACAAACCTCCACTGTTGTCTGGCTTGTTCCAGCATGTATCCTTTGTGTAGAAATATCGACGAACCAGTTATTAGATCCATCTAACCAGCCCAAACAACACAGTGTCGATGCGTAACACCAGAATGGGACGACCGGAGAGAGAAATGACTACCATTAAAGGGTCTCTAAAGTACCATAGGAACAACGTGAAGCTGATGCTATAACAAAGATGATAATGTTTTCCACTGCAAATTTCCATCCTGTAGTTCCGAACTGATTAGCCCGCTGAGGCGTCAGAGACAGACCTTGATGTCATTTGCCCTGTGTTTGGGTGTCACCACGTGACTCGTTTTTTTAACCAACCCGGAGTTAGGATACCAAAAGGTAAGCGGGTTAGTGGCGTACAAAGCAAGAGGTTCTATGGAGAGCAGAAAATCCATGGGCAACTTTCGTTGGAAAAGGCCAGATTTTGCGTCTGTGTCTGAGTCTGGTTACAGCAAATGGTTCCGGAGGAGAAAAGTATTTCATTGAAGTTGTGATTTCGTTGTAAGGGACAACGTAATAACGTTCAATTCACATAACGGAGACGCTTTAGGGCCACACAGATTGTTTGTCTTAAATTACGTTTTCTTTATAACTATACTGTTTTGCATCGTACTCTCGTTTCTGCGAAAACACGATAGAGTCACTTTCTGTGTCTGAATGAGTCGTAGCAATAGCAGACTGCAATCTGGTTCGGTGAAGTACTATGAAATATATCACCTACCAACTGGAGGAGGCTCAAGGGCATTGTAGGCTATCGTTTGACAATAAGTAAAACCACAAGTATTCAAAACACAGCGACGGTACCGATTGTACTATTGATCCCTGTGAATGAATTTCAAGAGTCCAGCGGCTGAACGTGATGTGTTCTGTACATAAACAATTTGTTTGTATCCTTTAAGTTACTGTGGTATAAACTGTACCAATCTCTTGTAGCGGAGGGGCGTATCACCGGAAGACGAAGGAAGTATATTCAACAGGGATGAAGTATCAAGCGTTTCGTTAGATTGAGTTGAACTAAAGCTCCAGTTGATCTCAGTTCGACAGGACAGTTCATGGTGAAACTGATTACCGTCAACAGCAGTTTACTGGAAATTGGACATTAGGCTACAGAGTTATGGTAATCAACACAAGCGACCACTCAGAATCGCAGCACTATGAAATTTACACTTTTCCGGGTTGTGATCTGTACTGGAAACAGTAGACAAACGGACTAATCCAAATTAAGGAAGACGCCAATGGAAAATACACTACTCTAAAAAGTAGTTTTTCATTACCGTTTGTGTAATAAAATTCCCTTGCTGACGATACTAGTGGATAATGTACCTTATACACCGTTTCTAAAAGTGCAGTGGTGCCGTGATGTAAAACGAACACATTTTCTGTTTGTGCTACCGTGCCATCGTTATGGTAACGTGCAGATGTATGAGAACGTAATTCGTGCAAATCGCCCAGTTCATAATCGAGTAGGCGCTGCGTCAAGATTACCAAAGGTTACTCAGACAGGAACTGCAGAATGCGTTAGATAAACAAAACGTGGTCAGAGCACTGCGTGTCATTTGGCAGTAGTAATCTAATCGTCAGGAGCGTGCCAGCGATCTTTAACCTGATGTGTAACAAAGTGAAGGAAGTTCACATTAACTTGAGTACAACAGCTAGGCTATTGATGTTATCTACCGGAAACAACCTAGATTGTCGGAAGAATAATCAAGTTGTCTGGTTCGAGTAAATTAGAGTCCAGATTTCCATTGACTTCGTGGAGGTGACCACTTCGACCTCAACAGAGAGGAAATCGGCGAGTTAGCTCCGGAACTGAAGCCTGGAGTCACATTATAAGAGTGGTCTCTATAGTAGCTTACCTATGCAGACTCAGAAGATTGTTCTATTTGTGGAAATAGTCTCTGGGGGGAACTCCAGGGAGATCACAGGTAGTTTACAGATACTCTTCTGTTTTTTGGTGCAGTGTTGATTATTTGTTCTCAACTACATGAAGTCTTTAAACGCCACAAGAATTGAAAGGTTATTTATCACTCTGATAACGATGAAAATCACAAAACGATCTCAGCAATATGTGGGGTCATCGTAACTTACGGCGTACGGAGAGAAGTTTTCGAAACGTGGTTCTCGCATTTCTGTTTGGCGTGTTCTTCACAAGTGAATCAGAGTAGTCTGTGCTTAGGTGTTTCAATCTGTACGTCAGCTCAGCCATAGACAGCAGACATAACCCACTGAGTTGATTCATAGAATTCAGATCCAATCTCACGCTGAACTGTGGGCTAATTGGTCTAGTACATATATTCCGTGGGGGAAAACCACACTCTTACTGTAACGAAACGCCGCTCAGTATAGTCCGATCATTACTGTCAAATTTGTACATTGTCGCGTTGCTCATGCACCCTCATTTATACTCGGAATTCCAGCCCACAACCCGTCGCATCTTTCAGTTAACTGTCTTATGCACTTCTCATGGGTTCTGTTCGTTGGGCCCGACGTTTTCCGTTATAGATTTTTACTTGTTCTTTCTCGCCCATTGAGCCTACTTTGCTCAACAATGATTCGTTCGATCTTTCATGTTGTCAGTGGTCTACCCTGTGCAGACTAGACCTCTTCGGCAGTCGCGCTCAGTTATTCTACAAACTCTGAGAATAAGCACGCATCCGACTTGACGACCCATCAGTGTGCGATGTCAGTGGAGGAGTTTCATTTTGCAGGAAAGTTATCATCTTCGTCGAAGACAATGTGATAAGTGACGACATATATCTAGTGCATTCTAAAGAAACTACCTATTGCCCAACCATCTGGAGAGCTACCATTCCCACCTGTTGCCCAACCTACTTCCAAACCATATCTGAAAGCCAGAAGCCAGTTATTCTGCCAACGAGTACCACACTGTGGAAGAGTTATTTTCAATACCAGCACTGTGTATATCATTCAAATCAACTTTTATCCTACTCCTAATGGTAGCCATTCCGCTGGGTTGTTTACAGGACCTGAATCCTCAATCAGTGGGTGTGTTCACGACTGTTGGTGGAACAACCAAAAGCCTTCCCAAAATATCCTTAAAACAATGTTTTTAAACGGTTCAGCGCAGAAGTCTGTTAAAATTAATAAACATTATTTACCTTCTAGACACTAATCGAAAGACTACCGGTTGCGCTCATTTTGAATCCGTCAGTAGTAAGTTTAAACACCAAGTTCTCTGTCATCACTTCATCAGAACAGAACGAAGACGTGTTTTGTTGTGTGTTACCATCTTTTTAACTGCCACCAGAGGCAAACACGAAACACACAGGTTATGTATAACAGAAAACTATACATCAGATAGCATGACCACACACCCCTATATTATATAGTCATGACCGTGGCAGCCAGATATGTTGCCTCATCTACTTTCGGGCACACAGTGTTGGTTGATAGGCTCGGTTAAGTAATGCTTCGCCAAATGTTAATAACTTCGAGCTACAGTTAGGCGACAGTATCATGAATGAGCTAACTGGTCAACCTGCTGACCTACACTGACTACATAATACTTTAAGTGATTACTTACGTATCTAGTCTCTGTTTGTACTTATTTATCTGATGTGTGTAATCCATACTTTTGCTTTTGTAGTTGATAACACTAAACTGATTGCTAACACATTGGAAACACACTGGTAAATAATCCTTCTTTCAACACTGAGGAATTACTAATTTGTAGTTCGAATTCAGCTGAAGATCGTCCTCTTTTATTCTTTCTCAGTATGAAAATCGAATTTTCCTTAGAAGAAAACGTAAACTGCTTCCCCAGCTCCGAATTCATTCGACTATCTCGTAGGTGCACTCACCCAAATGTTAGTGTCTTGCTTTTTCAAATCAGGTGAACATTTCATCCTGCAGTAGGGCACAACTGTGAACAGTCTGCTTTTGCTCCCTAATTCCTATTCGAGGTCAACATGAGTGTTCATCCGTTGGTGGATCACCGATCAGACAATAGGGTACCACACATGGATGTGTGTAAGCTCCTCGACTGACGTGTACTTATGCTCACAAAGCATGTTTGAACCATGTGTCGTTTGCGCATATGTTTTTAGGCCGAAAGCCAGTCAAATGAGATCCAACTATGAAACATTCGAGCTTCGAGAATATTTTTTGCTATTTTCTTTTTTGTCGCATGGAGGGTGGGATGGTGCCAATTATTTTTTCATCGTAAAGATTTATGCTAATTACTGATGAGTAGTCGGGGATTTGGTAGCTGCGATCAAATGTGAGTGATGGTCAACTTGAAAATTTATGCTAATCTCAGCTCGTTCGAAGTGCAAAATGGATGTGCGGCAGTTTGTTGCAAAAAAATGTCCGTAGATTTGTGCTGGAGGTATATAAACGTCATATAGCCTAATAGATAATCTTTCAAACTGCCCCAAGTCCTTAACAAGCTCTCCTACCTTAAACGAATGTATTTAAAAGGCATGTCCGGTAGCAGGCTTTGATAAGAATACACGCATCGTTCGATCGGCCGTTTTTCCCTTTGAGGCTTTTAGTCTTCATCCCACCGAACCTCAAGTAATTCAGTCACTCCAATGTCCACAGCAAATTGTCGGAAAACCAACACCGAATCAGCGTGGATGGGCAGTTCTGTGAGTAAAAGTTCGAAAAATCCAAAGGTTTATTTTCACCGAAGCAGTTTGTACGAGTCGCTGTCCTTATATGGGAAAATATCTGCCAACCATCCTATTTCACTATTCGTCTCTACCCGTCTGACCACGATTCTCTCATTCGTGCAACCCTTTCACTATCCCAGTCTTAGCCTTGAAGTGCTATCAACTAACTAGGGTCGTTCTGTAGCTGCTGTTGCCTATTTCGCGCACCATTTGTTATGTCTTACACGTGGTACGACCATCGTTTTTGTTGACTCAATCCATATGGAGATTTTGCATTGTTTCTCCCCGATGCAGTGTCAATTACCACTATCGTGTCTAGTGTACCTCTACAAGGACCACCTCCGCCGATACCAGGGGTATCTAACACGCTAAAGAATAGTTGCGTGTGTGTGTGTGACAAGCCTGCCAGATGTTTGTCTGATATATGAATATGTGAGCGTGTGCACGTTTGTGTACATTTGTCAATAGGTGCCATGCCTCTGCCGGTGGTCCTCGTTTCAGATTCCCAGCTGCTTGCACGTTCTATTTCTGTTGGCATGCTAAACCCTGGCCGAGCTCACAAGGTAGACTGTGTGTGCGGCAGCTGCTTGCCCAAGTGTCTTCTTCGACTGGGACCCTAAAGTTAGACCAAATAAATACAAATTTTCATTATTCTAGCTTACATAAACCTAAATCAGATTCTAAAGCTGTTTGTGTTTGGTGTGTTGCTTTCTATAGACTGTCAGGGAACTCTTCACCTAACCGTTGTTTTACATACTGCTTTCTAACTACCACGTTAACACTGAACTTACTCGTTGACGAATCGTTTGCTTAAGCCAAAATTCTGGATAGTGGGCAGTTTTCTATTGAATAAGTTAATGAAGTCAGTTGTTTTGCTGTCATTGTCAAACTTGCCGTTCAAACATACTCGAGGAAGGTTTGCAGGGTGAATCCGTCAAGTTCCTTATGGATGTGGATTTAGACTTACAGATTTAGACGACTGGCTTTGACCAAATTTTTGATAAATCGGGCGTTCCCTCATTAGGTGGTGGCCGAATGACATACAGTCACACAGACAACCAATCTTAGAGGGTTAGCAGTAGGTTTACGATAACAAATTACGCCGTTTTCGAGGTCTTGGAGCCATGTGGCTAATACAAACTGTGGTTGTAAATTGCAGGGTGATAGTGATCATACTGGCTGATTAATATGAGTGTCACTGTTGTATTGAACTGATCGAAGAGTAACCCGCGTAATTGAAGTATGGCTTTGAAAGTCATAAGAAATTTGCTCCACAAGCTCTGCTTTAATCCTGTTTGTATAAAATTTTGTTGACAGACAGGTATAGACGTATTGTTTCGTCTTGTTTGCGTTTATTTACGAAATGTGGTGAGGTTTAATTCTGTAGTCCGTCTTCACTTTCATCCCATGATTTGAACAAACATTCACAGTTGAATGGCAGTTAACTCTTGTGCAACAACGTCTGTAATGATGACGACTATGATACTAATAACTGCAGTTTGTTGTTAGTGTTATGATGCCCACAATAGTTGTACTGGTTTCTTTTTCAAGATGAGCATCACTCACATTTGATCGTAGCCTTCGCATTCGGATAGACTTTCCAGTCAGCCAGCCTCTTTCAAAAAGCAGCATTAGACTCGAGTTCCGCTCTGATTAGAGCTCGTCAGTAGTGCATATCCTTGCCACGGCACGACCAGGATTTGAACTCCGGACATTCCAATCATGAGGCAATCGTGTTAACCACTGCGCCATTGACCTCACATTAGGCACGACTGAATTATCAAATCTGAACGCTCAACCACTCTGGCTTGTGAGCAATGCTTTCGTTAAGACTCACTATTTTGATCCTTACAACGAAGCCCATCTCATTTGAAATCCTGTGTTGTTTTTATTCACACCATTCACCCTCAATCCTTTATTTATCTGAAATTGGGACTGACTTGTTGTTGTTTAATTTCCTTTCAGATGCGTAAATAACGACATACTCAAAGGTCAAACAATGGCATCCATGATACTCACTGGTTGACTGCACACGCAAAGGCTGCCACGCACGCAAGCTGGCAACTTGACGAGCAATCAATGGGAAGAGGATAATATAAGAGAAGGTCGGTTGCACAGCAGGTCTGTTTTATCCATTAGGTCTATTGTCATTGTTAGTGCTTTGCGCCCTTTCGTTGCTCCTCAGCCTAATTCACGTTCCGAACCCTATAGCTAGACACTCCACCCTGTTTGCATTAACCATCTCCCCATGCCCGAATATGGTCCGAAATTGTGCATATTTGGGTTGGCAATTTTAGGTATAACTTGAACAACAAAAATGATAAACTGACTAACCTTCGTGTCTTAATGGAATTTGCAAGAATGAGAAATGTATGGATTGCGTGTCAAGTCTAGCTGCTAGTAGCGGCACAAATTTGGTCAACGTTCCAATTGAAAAGTTCTTTGGATTGTGTAAGAATTTATCTTAGGTAGACTGCCCTAGTGATACTGAATTCCACACAAACAGAATTGCAGCCCAGGACGTCAGAATTCTAATATTTATTCACACATTCATTGATAAATAACAGTTTGTCGGACGCTATCTGGCGTATGAACCGAATGTTTTAGTCGGGCTCAATTCATCGCACAAACTGAAAGGTTGTAATATCCACAGCAGCTGCCACAACATACTACAAGATGGACCCGCTGGTAGTTTAGACAGCCCCAGGCTAAACTGATACTTTGGAAGGTTTAACTTGAAGATCTCACAGAACTGCTCACAGTTATCTTACTAAGGCTAACTTTTCAGTCAGCCCCTTTAGAAAATAGACGTGAAGCTCAAATCCCCTTCGTGCTAGAGCTTGTCAGCAGTGCTTATCCTTGCCTCTGCTGGGATATAAACGTCATCATGTTTTCCGAGTCATCCGTCTTGATCAGTAGGCTAATAACCTCAAAGTAGTTGCGATCGAAACACCATACGGAAACGCTCAGCCACATCCATCTGTAGGTAATGCTGAGATTATTCGGTCGTCTCAAATTTAGACAGTAACTATCCTGTTAACTCAATGCAATAGCGCGATATTAGGACGGCTGAGTCTAGTCAAAGTATCTCATTTCATTTTGAAAGATGACGTTAGCTGAAGGTATGGATGGCCTAGAAACTAGTATTGATTAGTGCTAAACATCACTTTTGCTGGTAATTCTTCAGGAAGCTTACTGTAGTTGGTTGGAATTTTTTATGAACGTTTCAGTGTCTAAACTGATGTACGAAACATCAGGTCTCATGATGATGCTAGGCTGTACAAATCTAGGCAATGTAAGTTACGGTAACCGGAGATGTAACGCACACGTACTTGCTTCGAAATTACCCTCGACAACAACAGTACTTCAATCAACTTATCAGTATGGTTCCCCCAGTACACATTTTGGTCAGCTTTTTAGACGGCTGGACCTATGAATCCTAACTTAACACTTGGTTTTAAAAGTATCCCGGGCTAATTTTTATTCATTATTGTGTGATCCCTCTGGTGGTTGTGTGAACACATCAAGAGGAGGAAATCGAAATCTAGACCAAGATTCTGACCTACAGCAAAAGGGGTCCAGGAAGAAACTATCATTCATTAAGCAACCATCCAAGGGAACTTCTTTTTAACTTCTAATTGGTAACCATTCACCTAGGCTCAACAAAAGAGGTGATTAAAGCCGAAAAAATTATAAAAGACGGTAAACGTTTGCTGTTAAATGATTGTTTCCACATCCCAAATAATACATACTTAGATGGCAGCCTTTACTTCTATATAAATGAATGTACACAACAGACACACCCAACCTATAGTCAATACCACTGAGCACTACGTTGTAATCGTTAGGTGCTAAGTGAGTGATAACCACTCAAGAATGCACCGTTCAACGCACTCTTGAATATGCACACCGGCTAACCTAATAGATGGAATAAAACACATACTCAGCTAGAACTGCAAATAAATTTCTATTGTAGGAGCAAACCAGTTAGAGCTCTTTAGTTTGTTTCACCTAACAACCCATTGACAATTAATCTGATTGGTATTGTGGGAACTAAGAGGTGAGATAAATGTGACCTATATGAGACCTATCTAATAAAACGGAGGATAGCCGTAAGAAAATTGGGTGATATAGGAAGTCCTTTCCATCTGGTCCGGAAGCTAGAATACCCATCGAAGTAACCGATATTCCAATTTGATTTGCCTGCTAACATTCAAGCTTAAATTCCTCTGAAGTGTTAGCGTGTAATGTACACCAAATCACCACACTTTCCAGCAGGTGACTAGGTTCAGACTGTATTGAGCGGCGAATAAATCAAAATGATAGAATAATTTTATTAAAATCCTCAATATGGTGGCCCGAGCGATGAGTTGTCGCCAGTGTAAGAAAAAATATCACCGATTAATGAGAACATTGAGGCTCCAGTAGAAATGGTCACCATTGTTTGTAGTGAATAGAGTCAGTGGAATGCTACTCCAACATACGCCTCAGAATGAGCTGAAACGTTAACCTAGACAAAAAGAATTCTCCGTCACTTTGACAGACGCTCATTCTAGCTTGGACTCTGATCGAAGATGCCTGGATAGTTATGACACGATAATGACACATTGATGTTGGTTTACAACACACGTGTAGCTCCAAGCTCGAGCAGAATTTGACAGCCATGTTCATCAGAACAATGTAATTTCAGTCAGTGTGACTTTTAAACCGTTATTATACTATTCTCAAGTGATAGTTGACCTTGAATGGTTGTATCACCTGTGTCCCATGTTTACACAGGGATACAGTTATGCTCAAAACGATAACATTTGAAAACATACTTTCCAATCGCAGTGGAAACGAACGTTAACGGTGTCTTTTAGCAAGAAAACTTTCAAATGAATACAATTAATTGGACCAGGCCATTGTCCAACACACGGATAGAGGTTTGCATCATTAACCGTATTGTCTAAGTGTCCCTTTCTGAATTGCGCCTCTAACAAATGAGTTTTCTATTCGGTTCCTACAGCCTGAGTCTGCGGTGACCTAGACGGTTAGCTTGTTCTTTACGTGTGTGCTCAAGAGGCCAGAAGAACTTGTGTCTGGTCATTTCAGCCGACAGTCGTTAGTTTGCGTTAACAGGGGTTCCGATGAACAGCATTTTGTGCATTCTCTGACCAAATAAAATTATACAGCCTGTTATTATCAACTACTCTTTTGTGGACCAACGTATTCAGCTGTGTATACCTCAGCTGTAACCTCTACACAATCCTCTTTCGTGTTGACCTCGTGACTAAATGATAAGAGAATGCCACACCCATAGTGAGCCCTCACTTAACTGATCAGTTTTCTGTCAATAAGAAAGCAATTAAATTGGGTCACGCGTAATACTAGTCAGGAGAGTATACCAAAAATTTCGAATCCAAAGCATTTGGATCATTCCATCACACGGTGACCTCAAAGACCCTGAGTTTTTATTAAATTATTTTTCAGTAAAACTTGAAGAGATTCTTTCATTCTTGTCCAAAAATTCTAACTGCACACAAAACCGCTGACAAATTACCGACTAGGATGAAGTCTTCACAACCGCGATTTACCAGATAACATTCGGGTATTCTGTCACCTTTTGGAAAGAGTCTGCGCGTTTGAAACAGCGGTTTATGAACGGATGACCGTTAACACCATGCTCATTAGTGAAGACCGCACCGATTCGACGAACTGATAATAATCAAAAATTACAGTTACACAAAGGCCGCTTTCAGTTCATGCTTTCCTTATTCATTTTAGTTGCTGGTAGATAAGATCTTTTTTCTTCCAGTCGGCTTTTTAACGAAAGGTTTCCACAGTTTGTCAAAGCCTTTTCAGAGTCTAATACAAACCGCTCATATTCACTGTCTGTCCCAGCAGAAATTCACACAGTCTATGACCAAAGTTACTGAACGAACGTCACCATATAGCACAGTGTGCATTCAGCTGGGTTGTGATTATTGCTTGGTTGTGTGCTCCTAAACCACCTGACATTCGACTATGGACAGCAGTTAACCTTCTTCGACAGGGTGGACCGATGGTCACAGCAGTCCCGTTTGGACTTCACCACAGGTCTGATTGTCATAAACATAGATTGTCATTTGCACGGTGAACTGTAGCACATAATTACGCCGCTTCACGAATGTCTGCACTTTCTTCGTTCCACGTGCGTGAGTGCCGACAGTGTGTTCTGAACTGTCTCTCTGTTCAGTCGATCATCGTTCACTGGTCACTTGTCCCCAACTTGTCAGTCATTCTACATGTTTCAACTAACAGCTTTTTGTGTAATGTGCATGTGTCTATAGACATAGGAGAATAGGGACCGCTTATAAACAAATAAACACTAAACATCCGTGTGATAGACTATGTATGGATGTGCGTACGCGGTCTGACACATGGCGTCTATTGTACCACTGTCCACTCTTAATACGGTAGAGTGCTGAGGAAGTAAAACATGGCTTTTAACCCCCTTCATCTTGTCGAGTGTGTGTGTGTGTGTGTGTGCGGCTACACCGTGTCATCCTAAAGCAGTACAAGCAGGTGCAATCAGCAAGCATAAACGATCTGAACGGACTGCAATGGCACGATGGTTTGTATGCCTAACGGTTAGGAGTAGAGCGGAACAGACAAATCTTTTCTTAACCGAAACAAAAAGTATCTATGATAACGTTCTTGATGGGCGCATTCAGCTCTCTAGATTTGACTTAGGCATAATCCGAGTGACACTTTTAAGTTTGGCATCGGATGTGGTCGAAGTTGAGATGAAATTGGTGTTGTGGGCTCGATCACGGACAGAAGTGGTCGTACTGCAATCTGGGCATGTACAGAAACACCAGGTTGACGACACCAGTAACGACTTCAACAATGATAAAAATTAACTCAACATATTTCCATAGTGTACATGGAGGATAATGAAAGTGGTTGTTTAGATAAACATGTGAGATAATCAAGCCGGTCTAGATTGAATTATCAAACGGAACAGATTGTTTGCGTAGAATATGCAGTCAGATAGAATAGTTGCTGTGTTACAAAACAGGAGTTGGCAGTGCCAGTTAACATCACAACAGACCGAAAAGCCGTTTGATGAAAGCAAACTACATCCATTTACAACGTTGAACGGGGCAAACAGAAACAGTTGTTGCGCATTTTATCCCTTCAACACATTCTGTCGCATTTCATTATGTGTCAACTCCAGCTTGCTGAAAATTCTGATACGAAGTGACTATACTGATCATCATATATACACTCAAAAACACGCCAATACAACTGAGCTATATAGCAGCGTACGACTGTTGAACAAAATATTTTGTACATAAAATGGCAGGTTCCAGTTGTCAGTAACTACAGTGTCATAGAGCCGAGACAATCCGGGATTTGGTATTGTGTGGCCTTTTCGAAAGGTCCGCTGTAGGTTTAACTGGTGTCGACACTACAACAAGTTTACAAAAAATTCGGGTTCCGGTTGATTTCGAACTAACGACAGAGATGGCATATCCAAAGGCGGCAGACGTTTTACCAGCTGAGCCGGGGAGCCACGCTGGTAGTTCAGAAATCTCACATTTAGTCTAATTTACCCGCCCAAACCAAAACAAATGATCAGTACGTTTTGTGATCCGTCACGGCTTGCGGGCCTTGTTGAGAACTCGTTCAGCAGGTCCGAAGTGGGATATACTTACTGACGAGGTCATATAATCCTCACTCCATTCGGTGAATGTAAGAGACCCATCAACGGCAAAAAAGTGAATGAATAATGTTAGATATGGATTGTAGCAGTGTTTTCAGTAGCGGTATTGAAATTATCTTAGCGGCGAGAAGTGTAAAAAGCTAGACTGTAAAGACTGCATGCTTCACTACCATGATACAATGTGTAACATCGTACTTACAAGGTAATCATAACTGTGGAACTTATAATGGCTCCTGCTTTGTTGAACTGATCAACGA
The DNA here is from genome assembly GCA_008508345.1 of Paragonimus westermani. Taxonomy (NCBI): domain Eukaryota; kingdom Metazoa; phylum Platyhelminthes; class Trematoda; order Plagiorchiida; family Troglotrematidae; genus Paragonimus; species Paragonimus westermani. The sequence goes on from QNGE01001192.1 coordinate 111,763, forward strand.
ATTCTGATAGACCGGTAGTTACTCTAGGCAAATCTCTCAAAAATGTAACAACTGAGAAGTTGTAACACTACATTCAACAGACCGCTGTTACACGGAATTTTTGGTTTAATATTACTGTCTGGGTTCTTTCTACTCTAATGATGTTTTGTGAGGGAAGACCACAATATCAAGCTATCTCTGCGACAGGTCAACAGGGCATCTACAATCGCCAAGAGGTCAGTAGCTCTGCGATCAGTGATAACACAATTCTCATTGTTCAGCTAACTCATGGCACCCAATAACTCCGTTGTCGTCTCTTCGTTATCTATGTGTACCAAGACAATACGGACATAAAATTGATAGAGTTGTATTTTACCCTAAATGAGATCTACGTTCCGCTTCAAATGTGCGAAGAACTTATCGGTTAACATATGGTCATGATATCATCATCAGTTCGCCTGCAGCCATCTTCATGGACATGGAGTTTGCCATGCAAAAAGGCCTTAATTAGAACCTAAATGAGTACACAAAAGCGTGATCGATAGGGTACACAAAACTCTTTCTGATGTCACTAATTACCCCAAAGCAAATGGATCATAGATCGAGGAAACAACATTGACAGAACACAAACGTTTTTAAAAATCCAGTTAAAAACACTTCGGCGTTAATGGAAATTTGAAGTGATGTACTAAGTGTGTACATTGGACTGAATAGTGATGTAAAACGGTGGCCTTCTTGATACCACAGCCTGAGTTGATTTAATTTCAACAGAATATATCACACTAGTTGTTCACAACTTAATTTATCTCGTATTTAGACTTATCCGGAGAAATTTAGAAATTAATTTCATAAAAGTTGTCATAACCAACTAATCCAACGGGCCTTGGCCAAATAATCTGACGTTTCACAATCCTTGCAAACATTGTCTTTTGCACAGTAGTCATGTGGTATCGTTTTGATTCCCCGAAGAGCATTTTAGGGCTTTGCAGAACAGAAGTTCCTTTAAGTGCTGTTCTATCACAGTTCCCCTATGAGTTAACGGTATTTTTACTAGTTACCATTAGTTTGTTCGAGTTTTCGACAAATTGTCCTATTGTTGCCAAGGCTATAACTTAATCTTTACGAACAGATATTGATATATAACTGACCAAACTAGTCTAGCGAATGTCGCTTTGATTTAACTGCCTGCTTGTCAGTCAGTCGACCTCGTGATAACAATCAGCTGTTTTTCAAATGTCCCACAATGTACGCCGCCAAGTGGTTTGTGCAATTTTGGTCCCGTAATTCGGACAAATCCCGCTAGCTTGTTTAATTAAGACAAATGTTCCGAGGAGGGTAAATTAAATGTTAGAGAGTGAAAAAACTGAGGCGGTCAAAGAAACTTACCAGCAAGTTACACGCCGTTGGGCTTTATTGGCCTTCGCATACTCCCGATGGACATTATGTATGGTTATGCCATGTACATGGCGATGATTCCATGTGTGTTTTAAATCCGCGTAATGGGTGTGACATCATCCTATATGTCCACCACAGCACTGCTGTCTGTTAAACCAAGTGAACCACAGTTTTTAAGCCAATAGTTTGTAATAAACAAGGCAGGATTTCATTCGAATTAGACTTCCATATGGTTTTCAAACAAACTTTTGTCTTCGCTGTTTCGTGGATCAATAGAACCGAACACAATGCAACCAACACCACCAGTTCGACGACCTGTCTGTCTGTCTCGTACGAATAAGACCCGATGTGGAAGAACACAGAACATTGGCGAGTTGGCCAGAGACGGAAGAAAAGAGAAAGGAATCGGGGATTGGGGCATTGTTTTCTGGCTCACACAAACACACACTCACAAGCCACGCATACAGTCGTATGGATCCCACCCAACCCCCTATGCGCACCCTAACGTCCAGCTCGAAACACCACCACCACCGCCAATACGTTTAGATAGTCCTTGGCCGTGACATTAAAAGCCTTTGTAGGAGAAGCGTAAATGGTGAACTGATAGGCTTTGTGGGCAAACTTTTGTTGTGTGTGCGTCTATTTGCGTGTGATTGAACCAAACGAATGTACACAATCAAGCACACACCGACCAATTCGAGTAATCTTCGAATCTTGGCTGTGCATGTGCTCATTCGTCTTCAGTTGTTCGCTAGCCGGTATGTGCCTGCGTGCGCTCATGCTCACTCAACGCAGGCATGCACACAAACTCTACTCGAGCACGCGTGCGGCCGCGCCCGCATGCACACAACGTTCGTTCGTGTGCCATTCAGTGTGACATGATAAAGGGCACGTCATTCAAGTTCCATTCTCTTTGTTTTCAGACCTCGTTTGTGCATGGGCTGGAAGACCAGTGAGTGCAAGTGTGTTGTGTAGGAGCCACGAGGCTCGACTCCATTCGCATCACCACGGCCACTACCACGAGGACTAGCCCCACCCACTAGCAAGCCCACCATTAACGCCAGCCCATTGTTTTGGATACCATTGTTGTTGTAGTTCGTTTGTCCCAGATGGTACGGCCAGTAGATGTTTGCATTTCTGTATGTGAGTGTTTGTCTCCCTGTGTAAGGATGAAAGAGAAACAGTGGGAAACAATGGCCACGGTTATTGCCTGATCACGTCCGCGTACACACACACACACACACACACACACACACACACAAACTCGTACGAGCATTCTATCCTTTGCTCCAGCTCTTTCAAATTTCCGTCTACCCACCAGAATCCATCATCAATGTCTCAACCCCTACCCGAGATTTTACGCCCATCCGAATCCAATCCAATGGTACTGGTCTAATGTCTCATGCTGACAATAATTACACACATGATGACGACAATGAAGTCTTCATGCGCGATTGCATATCTGCATGTACCTACGCACAAAAGCGTACCATCAGCGACGGACAGTCAGGAAACAGCTCATTCGACGGTTTGACATCCGTTGTGGTATGGTTCTCAGAGTTGGCTGCTAGCATGCCTACTTTGAACGATGAGAAACAGAGTTCGGGCGCGAACCGTTGTCGGTAGAGGCCGGCTGAATAGACCAGCGGAATGTGGATGCTGTTGTTTACAATCCAAGTGAATCACAATATCTACTGACTACGTTGCTCAGGAAATAAGATGAGATTTGTAGTTTCATCTTTGTTGGGCAATGCTTTTCGCGGGGTAAGTGATCGAGTTGGTAGATCAGATATTGTCTTTTCTGTGGACAGTGGGACAGTCTGAGAAGCATTCACGACGGATTGTGACTGTAGTTTCAGACGGGATGATTCGGTCGTGGCGGAGAGGCTGTCAGTAAAGCAGTCATCATTAGGCTGCCCTTACAAACACATGGAAAGAAGTGAAACTGTTCATTGTGTCAAGGGTGTGTACTAGTAATAAGAGGTAATAATCGGATGAAACTGTCTCCCAGTAAGCCTTTTCGAAAGGGGTCATATGAAACGTATGTCTTATTACGAGAGTGGTAGTATACAGTGATTGATATCCAATTTTTGTGACCCAAAAGTACGTCATCAATTCAGAATCGTGACACTTTCGTGATTAGGTGGATGCACTCATAACACCGAATGAACCGTTTAGGTGAGAAATTTAACCACAGTCGCTAATGTGGGAGGTTTTTCATTTCCAACCCATTCTAAGCAAAGATGCTGACTTGCGGATGATCACTAAGAGTTTGCTTGTAAACCGCAATTATGTCCCGATAGTCTTTAGCAGTATCCCTAAGAATGCAACACCATTTGAAACAAATTTGATGGAGTTTGACAATCAGTACCCCCAAACAAAAACGAACAGGAATCGATTGTTATTTATCGGGTAATTTTGATAGCAACGATATTCAAGACGCTCCGTTTTTTCGTTGACTACGGCGTAAAGTTGCATAATGCCAGCTAGATCGAGAACCTATAAAATTGCGTGATCGAGTACGCCACAGCGTCCACAAACACTATACCATTTTCCATATCTGTTTCCATTTTAGG
>QNGE01001192.1:116198-141215 GCA_008508345.1 Paragonimus westermani
ATTGGTCGTCCCTTACGGTTAGTTGGGCCAATCGCGTTCTTGCCGTCACGTCCAAGAATCTAAGGTGGAAATTCTAATGCACCAAAGTGATTTGCTTTAGCACGTAATGGAAAATCTTGTGCCTAAAATGGAAACAGATATGGAAAATGGTATAGTTGTCTTCTCACTTACGAACACTGTTCACAGGTCACATTCTTTTAAACATATAGGTTCCTAACATAATGCAATATAGGCTACAGGGGAAGATCAAATGGTACCGGGCTGTTATTGGATTCCAAGTAGGAGGGGATTTATTTAAAAAATGTGTGGCTTTCTACAGACGCTGATGGACGACTCTAATTTCACCCATAGGGACACACACTGACCAGGATCTAGACAGGGTCACAATTTTGGTATTGATATGTTCGCCGAGCTTGGCATTCAGGTTGCAAACGTTTCAATATACGCCGAACACTCACGCACTGATGATGTCACCTCGGTTGGTGATGAAACGTTTGCAACCTAAATGCCAAGCTCGGCGAACATATCAATACCAAAACAATCGACCCGAGCTACAAAACAACACCACCACTATTCCCAACCATCAGAAAGGGTCACAATTCCTGAAGTCTTTCTGTGATAGTCCGCACTGACGAAAGCAGACCATCTAGTTTGCTGAGGCCAGGACAGTTAGATACCAAAAAGGTAATTTGTTCTATTGCTAAATTCAACACGTGCTCGATGATAATCCATACGCTGCTATTCAGGTCCCGGCTGTTTCATGTTATCTCCTTTCTTAGTTGTGGTTTTCAAATGGTGAGTCATTTTGCAGTCGATAAGCGTGCAACTATGTGCAATCGGTAAGTGTTATATGCCGCCCCGTAGGACATCAACGTAGGTTAGTTCCCTCATTGTTCTGTTGGATAATAATCACTTCACTTAGTAGTTTGTACGCATGACGGCTAGAATGGACATAATAGTGTAGTGAGAAGGCGCCCAATAAAACACAATCTTTATTATCCAAATCGCCAGTCACATGCAACGCGCTCTCTCTCGTTTATGAGTCATAATTCCAACCCGCAACACCCCCCGGTTTCCGTTCACACGTCGTGTGCACTTCCGACCGGTTTACGTGTGTGATCGGCGCCTTCTATCGGGGGGTTTTCTGCCTGCCATTCCTCGTCTGTTTGTCCGACTTCGTTGCGCGATGGCTCGTCCGGCTGCTCGTGCTGTCCGCCATCCACCCAATGTTGGCCTTGACCGTATTCCAACATTGTGTCGAGATGTTCCTCTGAATGTTGGAAAAACCACGCCTCCGATCTGGCCGTCTGTCGTATTTCACCTGCCTTGTCTCGCCCGTTGGTCCGATCCAGTCGAGCGATGACTCGTCCGGTCGCGCACGTTATTCTTGATCAGATCGCAGCAAGCTTTTGAACGTACCTCCCCCGCGTTGAGGTATTCGGCCGAGCGTTCGAAAACTCGCACCTCCGACCTGACAATCCACCACAGTTTTTGTGCTTCCTCATGAAATGACCGGAATATGAACGGTTCAATTGCAACGCCAGACCGGAAACGCCTGACATCGTCAGCGGTTCCAACTCTGTTTGCATCGTTAGCGTAGGTGACCATTGTTTAACATGGCTGACGACCACAAACACTACCGCAACAACTACTCAGGTTTTGTCAGACACATTCATACGGCGCATCAACCGGAACGACTATTCAAAGCTACAGAGAATGCCGTACAACACAACCTATCTTGAAGCCGCCATACCAGCTAAACGGTACACGGTCCTTCGGTGGGAATTTTCGATTCTAAGGCTCGTGCAGCTTCACCTAGCAAATGGAGTACAAATCGAGGACCACCCTTAAGTCACCCTATCCGCCCATTATGTTACGCAAGCTTCCACAGTCTCAGATGGTGATTTGTAACAATCGGAATCATTTTTACCTGATTTTGATTAATCCAAACATTTTGTCATTTTGTAATTCATGTACGTTCAGTGTATCGCTACTGACGTGTCATATGTGGGTATTTTTAGTTGGCGTTAGTCACCTTCTGACTATATAAAACTTTCCTGTCAATATTCGCATGAACGTTGTGACAATTCACAGTTTTCACTTTATACTGGTATTTATTATTAAGTATACTTACCGGTCGATATCTGGCAAGCGGTTAGCAGTGTCAAGTTCATCGTTCATCACACCGTCAACTGGTGAAGTTAAACGACTTAACATGAGAACCTTCATACGGAATACTAGAATACTAATGCTTTAGAAGTAGGGAAAACGAACTGTGATCATAGTTACTGACAGGTGAAGGACGACGACTGAATATTTTACTTATATTAATCAAGAAATACGTAATCGGTTGACAGCAGGGTGTCTATGGTACAAACAAATTATTGTATTCCTTCTGGCAAACTAGTTACTCAACTAAATAACGTCTCCAAAATGCAGTAGATCTGAACGGGGGCAATACAGTCTGCCTGGTGTGCACCAGTCGGATCCACGCTGACTGATCACGTCAACCCCCCTGTCATTTTTGTTTCTGAAACAGTACGTTTTTCACAACAGATGCAGAGGTTTGCAGAAGCAATAGTCTGTAAAGTGAGGGGAAGGAGAACCCTAAGACCAAATTTGGATCCGAACCCAAACACAGTTCAGCCGAAGGGTGTAAAATGACTACACTTCTAAAATATGTTGGTCGGGACTAAATCAGAGAAGCTCAGTTTTATACGAAAAAATGAAAACACGAACGAAACATCAGATATCATCATTTAATTACAACAGACAGAAGACAATGAAACGTTGTTTAAAGGAGTGTGAAGTGACTCTTAGCTAGATTTGACACAACTTTCTGGGTTAAAATTGCTAAGGTTTTACTTGATATAATTTGTCACTTTGTTTCCGATTAAGATGTAGCTTCTACCTTGCAAGTTTATTTGACATGAATTTGGGAAGTACAACCGTCATTAGCCTGTCTTTGTTTGGAAATCTATGCTCGTCTGTGCATGCTTACTAACATGCTCAATAGGATTTTGACAGGAGCATATGGAAACTGCATACAAACGAACTTAAATAGGAAGTGGTCTGAGGTATGCGAGGTATGCACTCTTGCACTGAAAGACAGCAGACCTTTTCGAGGGCGTTAGGGTGGAATATTGTTATCAGTGTTTCATCTAGCATGATAGGCTTGGTTGATCCCTCAGAAGACTATTCTGTCCAAATCATCAGGGATTTTTCCTCCGTGATGTATTGCAACCAAATACCCCTGCTTCGAAACTCGTGTCAACAGCACGCCTGATATGATATCCAATGTATTCTAAGGGATTTTGTATGCCTACTTTTTGTAGTGACGGCACTGGTATCAAAATTTGTTAATACAGAGGTACAGCATCATTTATTAATTAATGCGGTCCAGTGACCTCCAGTTTTTTTTTCAGAAATGGAATTTTCAGGCTGAAAACCACACTCAATATAATAGACGTTAACGGTCTTCAAATTAAATTGAGAATTGCCATTTGGTTAGAGAAAACAGAGGATGTTGGACACATCGTCCCGACAATTTGTGTCGAGTCAATGCAATTGTGAAGGATATCTAAAGGAAACAACGTGTTCAGTTGATCACAACCAACGTAACTTCAATCTCAAACTTAGTAGTATGCAAAAAATGTCATCATTCACTGTTCTTCACACAGAATGGATCTACGTTCGGCGACCAAGATCGGTTGTTTGTGTGTACTTGGGTGTGTGAGGAGTTCCATAATCACCTATCCGCCACAAACCGGTCTGCACCAGTGGCTATCGACCATGTGTCCCGGGTAAATTGAACGCTCGAGTTGGGCACGACTTGATAGCGTGGGCGGGGGTCCTCGGACCCTACGGCATTGGTTCGCTCAACGAGAATGGTGATCGCATGTCACCTGTGTGCTACTTACTAGCTGGCTGTCACAAACACCGGATTCTGACTGAATGTAAGCGACATCACGACGTGCACTAAGCTACGAAGCGGTCAACACGATCTGCTTGATTACATGGTCGTTTTCCAGCTCAGTCTTAGCGAAGTGCCTATCACGCGAGTGATGCGGATGGGCTGAATATAGCACAGATCATAAACTGGTTAGGACCAAAATGTCTATCCATGTATGCAAGCCTGTTTATTGCAGGCCTTCCGGATAACGTGAGAAATAGAACGTCAGATGACTGGAGAATTCCGAGACGAGGGTTGTTTTCCAACGTGCAGTTGCCGCTCGTCTGAAAGACGCTCATGTATCCACTACCCTAAGGATATGTGGCAAAGCTCAAAGAACAGATCACGACATAAGCCATCAAGACGATTGGTATCGAGTATCAGAAACGTCCGGATTGTTTCGTTGACGACAATGCGACTATTTCTGGCTTGGTATAGGAGAAGAATACAGCATTTGTCGCCTCCACAATGGACCCGGGCAATGAAGACAAGAGTCTTGGCCTAGCGTGTTGGTGGAATTAGTGAGGACTAGTGGGAGAAGCAAGGTGGGCGGATGTAGGGCTACTTCAGTCGCTTAAGTTCCATCAGTTCAGTCTGCCAAAGCACTGGTTGACGTAGACACGGGCTCTTCGTTCACCCAGCCGGATGACCCCACCAGGTGACTTATCTACTGAACCCTCCTGCTGCCACTAATTGGGTGACTGTAAACACTTGTTCTCGCATCGGATTCGTCAATGGTGCAAAGGGCGATTAGACAGATGCGATGCAGAAACAGTGCAGGCGAGGACGGATTGCCGAGTGAAATCCTGGAAAATAGAGGACCAGCGTCAGAACACGCTTTGTTTAATCTGGTTCGCCCCGTCTGGAAGCAGGAAATAATATCACAAGTTTTCAAGCATGCTCTTATCGCACCTTTGTTTGAAGGTAATGGTAGCAAGTAATGCCCGACAGCCATCGCAGCATTCGTCTGTTTAGCTGCGCAGGCAAGATGCTAACAAAAATCCTTCAGCCTGCCATTTTCATACATGCTCATAAGTCGCCGAGAAGACGGCTCGGTTAGAAGAGCTGTCTATACGAAATCCACGTGGTCCGGCCAATACCTAAATTTCAACAGTTTCACACCGGTCCAACATAAGCGAGCACCAATAAATACGCTGTTCACACGCACAAAACGAATCTATACTCATGACGGTCTTGCAGAGGAACTAGACTCGATCACTCCTGTCTTACGATCTCATAGTTACCATTAAAAACTCATAAAAAGGCACAGTCGACAAAAAGCACCATCCGAAGCAGTGATCACTGTAGAAAAAAGGGTCGACGTATAAGGATGACTACATCATGTAGCAAACAACACAATTGAGAAATTCAATTAAACGAACATTTAATGCGCATGAACTCCGTGTGCCATATCGGGCCCAAATGCTACTAGTGCCTTCAATCAAACGGGACCATCCTATAGGTGCGAAGTCACATTGTGTTTACCAATTCACATCTAACCGCGGAGAACGTTACATAAGCAGAACCGAAAGATGCCCGATCTCCAGAGTGAAGGAACACTTGCCTAAACGGGTGCAGAATTCCGTATTACCGGAGAACGGCAATGTTGTGGAAACACGTAAACAGCCAGTTTCATCAGTCGCTAGACACGTCCTGACCACTGGTCACGTTGTCCATCCAGCTTGTGCATTCAGAATCCTGTTGTGTCATTTCAGTTCAAGATTCCCCAGGATTGCTGAAGCGGTAGCAACCAAACGCCTCAAGCCAGGTCAGAAATAACTGTTTGTGAACTTGACACTTCCCTGAACCTAGCGACCTATCTTGTTCCGCTTACTGATCACCAATCCCCTGAATTGCTTGCTAAAAAAAACCTATCCATGTTATTGTAGATTTGGTACTGACGAGTCAATACGGAATGCCTGTATCTACCATTTTTCGTGTTCTAACTCATTTGTTCAAAAAGCCTTCTGTAGCGACTGAATGTGGACGTTTTCGAGATCAGTTTTCCCTAGGATTAGTGTGGATTCCGTGCGACTTGCAGTACGATCGACCTGTTGTTTGCTGCTCCACACATGCAGGATAAGAATAGTGAACGCTACTAACCGCTGTATGTCACCTTTGCGAAGTTAGCCAAGGCGTTTAATTCCGTGGGCCGCGAAACATTGCGGACGGTGGTTGGTTAATTTGGATGTTGATGTCCGTTCGTTAGTTTAAGTGGCTATGAAGGCGAAGGTACAGTAGTGTGAATAGACCTCTGATGATTTTGACACTGTCACCGACGTGAAGCAGGGTTGTGTTTTATCCCCAACCCTATATAGTTTATGTTTGACTGCAATGCTAACAGTTGCTTTTCAAGACTCAGAGGGCGGCTTCAAGGTCGAAGACAGCAAAATGGCTGATTGTTGAATATTCGACGTTTCGGCGTCACATACCAACTACATACTTCAACGTTGAGAATGTGTCCGCTCGCGAATGACGGCGCGCTGTTCACAAACAGTGAGGACAAACTTTAGCCAACTGCGGCATTCAAGTTTGGACTAGTGTAGGGGGAGTCGCCAGTCTGCCGAAAACATTACATGACAAAAAGACTAACAAAGTGCACTTGTGAGTAACCATCACCATTTTCAGGGTCATGCGTTTCTCCTGTCTTCCTCAGCGTCCTCAGTCCTCGTGACAACTATTGCTGTCATCCCGACTACACGCCTACCCTGCACTCTCTGAAATTTTGTCTGGTCCATTCTCTTGATCATTGCCTGTTGATAGCCACAACCGTATAAATATCAAGGGGATTGTGACCATGTTGCCCTCGGACTGAGTGACATACAAAGAGCTCCATCCGGAGGTCAATCTATTTTTCTGTGTTCGTGCGTTAGCATCGAGTGGTTGCGTTGGCCGGAATGCTAGGAACTAGCCGTGTGTACTCCGTATTCCCTTGTTCATTACCGTTGACGTCGTTCCGTTACCCGCCGTTCCATAAACTGTTATTCTGTTATCTGTTTACGCACTGGCAGGCCATAGGCTCAGTTACAACAATTGGATATCAACACAGGTAAGACAGTTTCTTCCTTTGAGCCTACTCCGGGTGGAGTTGCTGTTCCATGATCTGCGTCATGGCTAATGGACTCTACTGTCCCTCGTTTATGTGGACTTCCAAAGGCTGATAAGCAGGATAAGCCATAGACCTATCTTAGATAGATGCACCTATCCTTGTCACACAGCACCATAAGGGTTAGCTGCTCAGTTTGTGCCGATTCGTTAAAAAGTGTATCCCTACAGTCTCCCACATTGGTTGGTTGAAACTGTGATAGATCAGGGGGTTACAAGTCATCGCATATATTCATCTGACGTGTCCACCGTATTTACGAGTGTGACACCGCGAAGACCGATCGATTTTATCTGTCCGTACACTGATCAACCAGACAGAGGGGTGAAACTTCTGTTTCACATCCTCACATAACTTCTGCTGCGCTGCACGTCTAGCGTACAGTACAAGTTCAACGACAAATTTTGTCGACAGGTTGATGGCATGACCATGGGCTAGCACCTGATTACGCTTCTGGCTAACATTTTTATATGCAGGTTGAAAAGTTAGTAATCGCCCGCTTCTTCCGACTATATATGGGCCATACCTTTGTTGGTTGCCTATTAGATACTAATGTAAAAAATTTCATTGGGTTAAATATTGAACCTGCAATGATTTGCCGTAGACATCTGCCATGCTGTATGTTTTCTAATTATTTAGCAAACAGTATTGACCAATGTTTGTGCAGGTTTATTAGGCTAAATAGATGTTGGAGAAAGCGACAGATGAGAATAACTCCCCAAACCATCCAATAATTTAATAAAACTGTTAGAACGCGAAAACTGGTAGATGCAAGCATTTCGCATTGACTCGTCAGTACTAATTGTACAATAACATGAAACGGGTTTTTATATCGAGCAGTTAGGAGGGCAGGGTGGATAGTCAATCGGTGGTTTAAGAAAGGTCACTAAGTCCGGTAGTTAGAATATAGCGCGCAATAAACGATGCAGGCTCCTTGTTTCTATGCGCGACTGTGACATCATGTGTTTGCGTAATCTATTTATTGACCCACTTCGGGATGTGTTCGATGACCAGGGTTCGCAACTGGGGCTCAGTCCTTGTCTATGTAGGATGCTCCGCGTCTACATCGATAGTCATAGATATAGTTGGATTTGGCTGACTCGGGTACCGGTTGTTTCATCTAGGGTGTCGGAATCCGGAATGACGCAACACCAATGTGTCCCCACAACGGCATTTCGCATTATCTACTCAACGTCACACAGGCGAACACTGCGCTATGCCGAAGCGATTGCAACCCGAAAGTTCAAACCCGTGTTGTGTGTTCAGCGACAACTGTTTGTAGGGTTGTCGCTACCGTAGCATTTACAATGATTGTGCACTCTGACAATTGGCTTTCTCTATAATCCTGTTCGCTTTCTCATACTGATATATAAATGGTCGTGATAAACCAGCTAGCTATATCAGTCAGTTTGGTCGTAAGCCATCCTAGGTTTTCAGTAGTTGGCTGAAGGTCTGATAATTGATCGATTAAGCTCTAAAACTGGGCTTCAATGTATATACGATTAGGCCTATATAATAGTATTTTATCATCTAGACCCAACACTAAGGCTTCTAATTACAAAGAATTCAGTTGTACTGAAGAACAGTTCACTACATACTTATTGGGATCCAGTGGAACTGGTTTTTCAGCAAGCTTCTTAAGTGACTTCTGCAAATGGTTGATGTAAGTTCTCTTCGTACCATCGATGATCGTCCTTCAGAATTGTGTGAACACAATATGACCGCGTAATGATAAGTTTTCTACGATGGAAAGAAGATGATAATGTGTTTGACGCAAATCTACAAGTCGTATTCGCGCAGTTTCGATGTGTGCAGTTGCAATACGCCTGAGGTTATTGTTGCAGCTTGTTTAAATGAGCCACGTTACTTTGCCTCTGCCTAGTGATATTCTGAGGGAAGCCTTATTGTTATGTACCGAAAATATCAGCTTCCGTTTTCTTAATCGGTGCCACCGCCAAATAGACGGCGTAGCCATGGGGAGTCCACTAGGGTCCATCCTAGCAGACTTTTTCATGTTAAGGATTGAACAGGAGTTAGCCACAGACATAGCGAGTCTGTCATATTACAAACGCTACGTTGATGATACACTATTATTCAGTCGGTCCAAGCAGGCAATAGATAACCTAGTGCAGCGCTTAAATAGTTGTCATCCTAACCTGAAAGTAACATGTGAATTCGAGACCGACAAGTGTTTGCCGTTTCTAGGCCTACTCATTAGTTGCCGGGACGATGGCTCTATCAAAAGAGTAGTCTATAGGAAATCCACGTGGTCCGGTCAATACCTAAACTTTAATAGTTTCACACCGGTCCATCACAAACGCGCACTAGTAAATACACTATTCACACGAACAAGACGAATCTGTACATAGGATAGTCTTGCGAAGGAATTATACTTGATCACATCTATACTACAATCTAACGGGTATCGAAAAAGGTTCATAGGAAGGCAGAATAAACCGAAACCACCTTCCGAACAGGTGGCCATAGTGAGAAAAAAGAGGGTTTGTATAGAATTGCCTTTGAAAGGTGATTATAACATGCATCAAACAACTCAAGGACTATTGAATTCGATTAAACGAACATTTAACGCAGCGGAACTCTGTGTATTAGCCCGGACCCAGAAACTGTCTGTCCCTTCAATCAAAGATCAGCCTGTCAGTGCCACCTCATACTGTGTCTAGCAATTTACATGTAACTGCAAAGAAAGTTACACAGGCAGAACCGAGAGGTGCTTAATCTTCGGAGTGAAGGAACATTTGCCTAAATGGGTGCACAGCTCTGTATTACAGAATAACGACAGTGTGGTTGAAACACGCAAGCAACCAGCGTCCGCAGTCGCAAGACACGTCCCGACCACTGGTCACGTTACTGACCCAATTTGTGCATTCAGAATCCCAATACGTCACTCGAATCCAAGATTCTTGCGGTTTGCTGAGGCGGTCGCAATCAATCGATTGAAGCCGACCTTAGGTGTTGAGAAATAATTGCTCGTAAACTCGACCCTTCAATGGACTTAGTGAGCTTTCTTAAACCACCAACTGACTGTCCACCCTGCCCCCCTAACCGCTCGATATAAAAACCCGTTTCATGTTGTCGTAAATTTGGTATTGACGAGTCAATACGAAATGCTTGCATCTACCAGTTATCGTTTTCTAACGGTTTTGTTCAAACTTCTGAAGGGAATGAACTGTTTCAAATTATTTACTAATCAACTCATTGGAAACAGTCGAATCTCACAAGGTAAAGACAACTTGCACCGCGTATTTACACTAAAAACCCGTCTGCGCAGAGCAGTAGAATGCATACACTATGCTGATTCTGGCCAGAACCAATGAAGATTACGGTAGTGTCCGCCAGCTACTAACTCCCGGCCAGTGACCTGCGCAACGTCAACCTCAACTGCTCCCATACCTATACTCCACTGGTCAAATTATCGCAATGTAGGTACTTTATATATATATATATATATATATATATATATATATATAGTAAATACTGGCCGAACACTGTTCACGTTATTACACGTGACATAATCTGTATCGCTGCCAAGAACTCTCGTCTGACTTCTCTATTTGTTTATTTTGTACCGTCTAAATGGATTGTTTACGTTACCGCATTAGTGATAGATACTTGCCTCCTATATCAGACGTACATGGAATCACACGGTTGCAGCTGGGATCCTTAGAGAAGTCACACGATCGTTGCTCAAGACACAAGCCTACCAGGAAAGGATGGCGGTAGGGAATCTTTGATCATATAACCGGGGGAATCGACTTGTGGAGACCCCCTTGTGGTTTTGTTCATGGCATTCACAATGCCATGAGTACATACACGAAAGTCCTAAGACCACAAGATTCCCCTCCGTACGCTAGTGCGTCACTGTGGAGTGAAATTAGCCCAATGTGTAAATAGTGTGAACTGCCGAGCTCAGTGCGTAGACTGGTGAATGTGGCAATGTAGCTGAGTAAGTTGCGTACCTCCGAGGTTGTCATGTAAGACTGACGATGATGGCCTGCGTTCGTATGAGTGATGAGTGTAGTGTGGCAAGTCTCATGTGAAAAGGCGAAAGTCATGAGTCACGCCGGTAATGATGCATGCTGAGGTCTAATGAATGTATGTGTGTAGAGCGTAGAGCGGAAGGCAGGTGGGATTTTCCCGAACCGATGTGCTAGTTGGCTTACTCCACAATGATGCGGTCGAAGTGTGCCAGTTTGGTGCTGACATAGACTCGACATAGGTGGCATCAATTTTCCTCCTTCTAAACCGCTAGGCTTCAACGAAGCGAAAACCCTGAAAGATGCGAAGCGCAAGATGTGCACTTGCAGTCAGGATAAAACGTTCGTTGCAGGCTATGAGATGGGAGCTTGAGAGGGTTTCCGTTGAACGGTCTTCAGACGAGTTTCCTGGAGGTTCAGCAAACATGCTCAAATGATTCAAAATGTCTGGAATGCAGAAAAACGTACAGGGAGCGAGCAGCCTGAGGAAATCTGTAACTCATCCGGAATAAAAGAGGAACGTGTTGTAGTGATGACGAGCGCTCGCACCATACTACTCACGCTGCCACTATTCAGTAGCGGGGCAGGAGGATGGATTTTGACGTCGACATGGCCGCGGGAAAAATATAAGAAAAGCCGGAATGCTACATCTCATAGAATGGTTCTTGCTACATAAAAGAAATGAGGATGAGCGTCCTTGTCAACCGTGACGTTCTGCGACGAGCGTCGTACTCAGATGAGTGTTTTTGTTTGTGGTTGTGTTGAAACGCATAACCCATGTGTTGGTTTTCCGAGTAATCGATTCTTGCGCCATCCGCATTCTTGGCGCGTTCAAATGTGATAATCCGGTGGTGCCTAATGTGAGGTCAGTGGCGCAGTGGTCAACACGGTTGCTTAATGAAAAGCGTGGCCGGAGTTCAAATCCCGGCCATGGCAAGGATATACACTACCGGTGAGCTCTAATGAGAGAGAAAATTGAGTCTAGTGCTTCTTTCCGAAAGAGTCTGGCTGGAAAGTCCGTCTAAATGGGAACGCTGCGATCAAACGTGAGTGATGTTCAACTTGAAAATTATAACAGGTTGGCATATTTAGAGCGATCTGTTGTTTTTCAAGGGGTTTCGGAGTTTTTGAAACGCTTTCATAAGTTTAATGTTCCAAACCATAGTGACGTATACGAAGTTCCCGTGGATATACAGTAAAAGTGTCGGAACTCAACATAGAATTCTGAAGACTGGTTAGTACGGGAATCTCTGTGCGATGAACGCGCATAAGTCAAAAATCGACAAACAGGTTAAGAACGACGCATAGGAATAGCACGCGACTGACGAATATCCTCAGGCAGGTAGTGTGCCTGAACACCAGGTGGACTGAAACGAATGGGATAGCGCACATTGGGTGCCGATACTGTTATCCGCGCGATCGTTTAGTGCGGAATGCTGTTGGCCTAGGATTATCCATGGTTTTCACAAACAAGACGAATGATTCCTTGGAAACGTTCGCAAACAGACAAGTATTCGCTGAGCTAAACGTTGCATTATAATCAAATTTTTCAGGCCGCCAAACAGCTTCTTCGTCAGCTTCTGTGAAAGTACCAAGTTTCTGTTACGAGGTGATCAGCATGGAACTCTAGTGTTGCTAGTTTTGAAACTGAAACCTTCACAGAAAATTTTAGATGGCTTTTACGAGCATTGCCCCAGTCTGAATCTCGTGCACCTCGATAATCGGTTCACATTTACCCCACAACTACAGACCCTTATAGTAAAGTAAACTCAAGTAAACTCAAGAGAGGAGTTCAAATGACCGATCTCTGGAATTGTATGTCAAGTATCAGCGGGTTGCTAACTCGGACAACAAAGAGTCGAAAACACGGGAACAGAAAATACAGTGCGTTCAGGTACCAAGCGAGTTTCCAACGTTTTTCTTACAAGATGAAGTCGCCAGTTTGCTCATGGTCTACCTACAAAAGAGTAAGTACCCACCAAGTCGGTAGAAGTAACGGAGAGAGGTTTTGGTGAAGAGTTGACCCCAGTGACGTACAACTGTAGTCTTTGTTGTATCTAGAGGATATGTTCCAGGACGCTTATTCACGCGTTCGATTCTCCAGCATGTGTGATGCCGTTGAGGCCCAGAATGTTCGAAGCAGCCGTCCACAAATTTACTGATGGTTAATAGGATCAGCTGTTCGCAAAACCCTCTCAATCCCTTCTGGAGTAGTGGTGGAGGCTTGCTGGTTTACAGGCCAATGACAAACTGCTGGTCGATTTCAGTCTGAGATCAGAACGCGCAACAACTATGTGGTTGTAATGAACAAAAATCGTGAAAAGTGCAGCTAATGAAGCACTCCTATTGGTTTAGATAAAGACTACAGATGAAACAGTGTGTACCGCCAAGCCGTGCCATTCAACATAACCCTTCTTGGAACACCTTGAATAGCAACACTGAAACCACGTTATAAATGTCTGTGTGTCGTTCAGGTTCGGTTACCTGTGTCTAGTCTACAAGGCATGAAACCAAAGTCTATTTTTCGAACTTGACTACCTTTTCTGGAACGTTTACAGTTTCATTCACTCTAAATAGTCGAGTGTATTTCGATAACCCTCGAATGATTCATGAGAGGGCACACTAAATATCAACAATCGCTAGTAGATCATCCATTCTTGACAGAACTCAACAACCTAACGATTTGTCACAAAATATAGCAGGCAGCTCTCTTTCAAGCGATGGCTATGATCAATTGCGAGTGATGTTCAATTTATATAAGTCCAAAATTCCGCACCACCCACCAGCATGTGAAAATAGTCAACCACGACTGTAAACTATTCTTCATGACCGACATGTAATCACATTCTTGACAGTAGTGTATCGACGGCCGCTTAGGATGCATATGACACATAGTGTGTACACACATTTTACTGGTCACTTTTAGCTCCAGGTCTTCCTGGATCCGAAATCTGTCCTTTAGTTTCCGTGCATAATCATAGCTTCTTGCTCTGCACCAATATTGTGATATCTGACTCAATATTCTCTTATATTCTAAAGGTAGTTTTTTGATTTTTCTTAAATTTGTTCTCTTCATTCTGCTGTAAAACAGTTCATCGAACCGCAACACTATGATCCAACCTCTAGATAACCGCGTAATTACTAATTATTCCTTATAACGACGGAAATTCCCGTCAAAGTAAATGCATCTCCCAACATGACGACTACCTATCATACTGGGTTATTTTGAACCGAGCACTACACTACATTTCTAAGAAGTGTATCATGCCCTACGGCTGGTTTGAAGCAACATTACTTGGTGATGTTGTCTATTGCGTTCCCCGTAAGTTTAGTCAACGTGCTTGTTCGCGATTTAGTTTTGTCTACTCTACTGATGATTTTCTCTTTTGCGTACTCTAGTTCGATTATTCTTGTGGTACGAACGACAAAGCTTCACTTATCTGAACGCACCTTGTGTAATGCACTCGCTGATTGACCAGAACACACGAACGCTCGATTGTCGCTGGAGTAAACATACGACCAACAGGTCTGGATTCTCTTATGCCACCACAGCTGTCTGGACACCAGTATGTTGAGCGTGCCGTGGAGTGTACCGTGACCATTCTTTGACGACCACAAAATGTTAAATGATACACCAAAATTGCGTAGACTTCGGCAATCGAATTTTCCTACCTTATGCTGGCTACGTCAGTGATGTCCCGATTCCCTAAGTGCCATTTCTATTATCGTAACTGTGCATTCTTTTTTTGCGAACCTCAACCAATTAATTGATCTGGTTTCATCCAAGCAATCGTTGCACATGTGGTTTTGCTTGCATGAAGAGAAAAGGTAGCAAACGAATTGGGTTTCTGTCTCAACACCCGTATCTTCAGCCGACAGAACAATCTTTTCCGCACCAAATTTGGACGGAGAAATCAAAAGGCATTTTGTACGAAATGTATCTCTTGAGCACATCACGCTGCATCTTATTAGGTGCACTATGCCGCGTGCGCGTTCATCTGGCAAAGTTCAATGAACTTTGTGAAATCAGAGGAAAACCTCAATAACCAGAAGCAGACATGCATATATATCTGTGCGCACCAGTTGCCAGGACATTCTGGTACTGATGAGCAAGGCTCTCTGTATGCAGACGGCTGAGTTTCAGTTGTTGAATGGTACCGCCTCTGCGAACCAGACCAGCCTTCAGTGTCTTGTTGCGTAACGTACCTGAAAGGCCTTCTGCAATTTAAACTGAAGTCGTTGTGTATATATGTGTCCAGTACTCGATGAAGCCGGTTATTTGAGACATTCTGACCTGTTTGAGAGATTGTGGTATAGATGACCGTTTTACGAACCCAGACTGCAATGAGTTCGTTGCCCTGATTACGCATTCGCCATTCCGTCCCGACTGTATAAGTGGTCCTGAACTCACACGAGAGTTCAAAAGTGATTTAAGGTTTGGGGTGGACAGTGGAGGTATTTGTATGTGGTTACTGACTTCGTCGTCTGGCTTCATAAGGTCCAATGAAATTTCTCTGGTAAACGTACAAACTGCAGTGTGTAATTAACGAGATAGAACAAGGTGTCATCGTGAGGCGAGTTGTACAAACAACAGTTTCTGAATTCCCCATTCCAATTTGCATCTAATTGAAGTGGTCGCCATAAAAAGAAAAGTTTATGAATATGTTCTGTTAATATGCCAGTGACAGGAGACAACAAAGTTGAATGCAATTTGGAAACAAGCATAGTATACATCCGGCAGTAAAACCCAACAAGAAACACCGCGATTTACAGTGCCGAAATAATGCTGCCTTAAGAACCTACTTTGAAGAGACAAACTTCTGAGGCCATATTGGAACTATCTTTTATCGAGTGAGGAGATATCATTCTACGGAAGAAAGCAAAGATACTGCAAGCTTATACGACCATTCCCAGTTTGTTGACACAAAGGTCATAGAGCGGAATACTGGAGTACGTGAAGCCGTTCTGAGACAGTCTTCACATACTACGCTTGCAAACTGCAATATGATTTACACTGGTCGTAGCAGTGCATTCTGAGTCTTCTCCAACCAACCAGAGGGATGAGCATGATGCAGCATAGTTTTGAAATAAGCGAACACTACACTTGTCTGGATGAGCTCACTATGGGAATACCTGTAATCGATTGTCTACAAGTGGTTATAAGGGCAGACCAACGTCCATAAATAATCCTTAGGACTAATGAGCAATGTTGTTCACTGACGACCTCTGGAAAGTGCGAATAAGAATTCAGCATTTGCATTATGTTGGTTACAGTATCATAAATCCGCATACCTGAACGCCTTCTTTATCGTCAAACTGGAAGTCGACTACATTGACAACAAAGCACTGTATGCAGTGTGGTGTAGGTTGATCAATAACAGCAGATACAAACTTACCTTATCCATTTCAGTCACACTCCCAATAACTGGGCACCGGATTCGGCCACTCCGTCTGTACGCAACGTAGGCTGACTTAACCATGACAAACCCCACTTGACTTCTGATTCTTTGTAAAGATGATTTCGATCTGAGGAGGTCCACTACTCTAAGTGGTCCAAACTTTCGGTGTCACACGCTGCTCTTAACGCTGAGTTTATCTCAGTTCATTTACTAAACACATGTTAACCATGACTTTCACATTGTTTTACTCCATTCGTGGTAAATATGGTGACATTATTTTATAACCGAAAGCGGTTGAAACTAGAGAATACGACCTCTTATCCATAGTCAACTTCAGGCTAAGAGAGGTAGACGGAGAATAGTAAAAATTAAACATGAGCTACTGTACCGTTACAGGCTCGAAAATGTTGGACAGCGCAACTCTAAGAGTTATGTGACTCTCCATCCTCCACCTTTTAATCCGAACCGCGTGTAAACATTACTGTTGTTTATTTCAACAGGTAGTTCCTCATCATTGTGTCGATTACGTAGTCTTCACGACAAGCTACCATCTAAGAACGCTCGAACACCTACTTCATTCTATGGCATGTATAGTATGTTAAGTCAGTAAAAACGGTTCTGATAAAGTGCTAGTATCACCCATGGACACGTGCTTATGTTGGCAGTTCTCACGGGATAAGATTCTCCTACTCACCCTATCGCACTCATACCTATCATATTACGCAGGTTAACAACGCTCTTAAACGAGGTACACGTATAGAATAGACAAGTTACGTTCCCAAAAAGGTGCTTCTTGGCGCTGTGTTTATCACGCTGGTTTCAATGTGTTCCGCTAACATGCCTCACTCGGTTACACTGGGTGAAGTTGTGTGGCACTTATGTATCAAATTCGCCGATTCCTACAAAAAGCGATAGCTGCATGCCTGATTTCGCCAAACAGCGTTCTCCACTACCGTGATACTTTCAACTTGCTCTCCAAATTCTTCACGCGCCAGATCTGTTGCCTCTTCCAGTGACATGCAATCAGAAAACCCTTGACCTTAGTATTTGAGATTGAAATGACTGGTTTAAGACTGGAAGTTTTCGTCACCCAACCGTGACCATGACACTTGTCTCACGCTCCCATGTGTGTCGGCTCCAAACCGCGGCGACCAGTAACCTGGGCAGTCAGGCAGCAAAACTCGTCAACTGCAAATAACACAACAGATGTCACACTAGCAATCATTGATGAAGTCGTGTGGAGAGGTTGTGAGTTTCATGGCCGGGTTCACAACACTAATTGGCCTGTCAGAATGGATATTCTGAGTGTGTGCGGTGCATCCATATAGACTGTGTTGTTTGTTTATCCAGATGTTTACGTCAGCTAAGTGGTAACATGGTGGAAGAGCAATCAGGACGGAACTAGAGATAGATGATTCCGTGTTACAAGGATTGATGTCCCTAAGCTTCCTGCAAAGAAAGGGAACGTTCGGGTAAACTTGGGCGAGTTGAATTTGCAGAAGGCGTATGAAACAAACAAGTTCTGAGGTAATCGGATACGTCAACGGCCAGTAGAAGTAACAACGGACTTGGTAAATCGACTGTTGTTCAACTGTTGTACATCTTCATCCTTACCCAGAGTTAGGTCGCAAGCTTCTTGTGATCATTGTGAGTAAAGTATTGGTTACGTTCTGGTTCCTGACAATCCTTTCACGTGCAAAATCACATTTCATCCTCTGTTGTTATTCAGTCTATTCGCCAGTACGTGATTACCAATGATTAGAGGTTGAATTATTGTCGTAATGGGTTGCATTGCAGTACACTTCAGTTGGTTTACACCATTATGGAACGGTATGAATCCTTACCACTCATAAGTAGTATGGCAGATTTGGTAATTTCAGAGGAGACCTAAATTTGATCGTTTTAAGCTTCTGGCGTGAATTCATGGCTCACATGATTGAGCGCATGGCGCGTCTGAGCATACCGTTTTTGTTGCTGAGTCAAATTCAAAGAAGTTCAGGTTTTTAGCGAAAAGATCTCCAGAATTCCTTATGGTTGAATATTCAAATATAATGAACTGGTCACACGTAATATGAGGTTGAAGTATCGGTGGTCAACTGAGATTCGCCTCGTCAGCGACGGGACTCAAATGCCGATCCGAGGGGGAATACGTGCGACAGCTCGCTACAAACTAGAATTCGGTGTTTTCCTTCAAGATGGGCCAACGGTCAAGCTATATATATATATATATATATATATATATATATATATATCATATACTGTTCGAGGGCAGGTAAAAGAGCGGTTCAATTTTGAAAATAAAACCTGGCGATTCAGTGAATAATTTTTCTTTGGTATTCAGTAAACAGTTAGTTCCTCTTTCGACGTGTGATTACGGGCATCTTTTTTCTTTACTAGGTGAGTTGTTGGTCTTTAAAAGAAATTGATGCGCTGTGATCTACACAACTTGGACACTGCTGATAAATAATTGCCAGCTCTAATAGGCACTTCCAAATGTCCTTTTTTAAAAGTAGTCTTAGGTCCAAGTCTTTCTAATGTTGGATCCTATTGTTCACACAGAAATTCATTCACAGTCCTCGTTCTTGTGAGAGCAACAGATTGACTTCTGTTCTGATTAACAGGTGTTGTTTGTTATGGCTAAATTATCACCAACAAATGTTCTGCCACACTCATCTTTGAGTTCTAGTCACACGATCGATCAAGGCAGCTTACAATAAAGTAGACCAAAGCTAACATAGCGGAAAGGATGCGCACTACTGCTTACTTTTAACAGCAGTGGAACTCGAGTTCAGTGTTTCTTTTAATCTACAGGTGCCGACCGAGAAGCGTAAGTTACATTGAAAGCATCTTTTATAGAAGTTGACGTCTGCATACACACCATCCTTTTGTAGCATTACAACTATAAATAACGAGCGCATGTGATGAAATTCTACTCAATCCATTGACTCCCCGAACCGTCATTCTACGATCGGCCAATTTGCTTTCTTTTCACGATACAACATTAAGAGTGGATGGACAAATCCATCCGTCCATTCCACTCTATCCGTCGTTTTTTCAGTTTGGTATTAGACCAATCATAGTAGGTTTTTGACTCCATATGTGCTATTATTACCAACGATACTGACATAACTCCGTATTCGCCTACCATAAATCAGAGGTCTTCTTCTCACTCCGTATGGAAGAAACATAGGTCCAAGGTCAATTTCTGCTACCTCCCAAAGTCCCTATTTCCGAATGGTACATCACATCGGAAGTACATTAGAAGTCTAAAAGGGTAGCTCCAGATTCGAACTGTACTGGTCATTGCCCTACGTATGTTTTAGTCATAACAACACATTGTGCACCAATAATACTTCCACGATCTGAAATTTTTAGTTTGAGGCTTCTAATTATTTAAAAACTTATTCTTTCAATCTGCTAAATTTAGTATTTCCTTTGGGCCGTTGGATAGACTTTAAGATTATGCAGTACAATATCGTACATTAGGTCCGTAACTGGTTTGCAGATAATGAATGCAAAACTCCAGTTTAACTTAGTTTAATTAGTTTAAGCTTACTAAAGCCGTGGACATAACTAGTTCTATCGAAAGACAATATGTACTACAATCTCACCGAGGGCGGAAATGGGTAAGATAACCCAGGGAGTCTGTGGCGTGCAGCATTCGACGAGAATAAGAAGCAGACGGTTACCTGATCAACTAGTGATGTGGACGTTGAGGTCGCGGATTTCCTAAAGTGCAAAATTTACTACTGGGATACTTGCTAAAACAAATACACAACACAGGTCCGGTGTCTATATTCAGTTTTAAGACATTCAGACTTTCGATTTTCGTGATTGGCTAAATAACTCACTGAAGATAGTTACGCCCACTTACTGTTAGTAACCACTAAGCAGTCATGGCATGTGATCACTTTTCCTTGAATAAAGATCCTGGTGGCCGAGCACGTGTGAGATAAACAGCAAGTTTCAGTAGCATCGCAAGAACAAGGTAACTACTGATCAAGTGTTGTATGGGCGTGTTATCGAAGTACGGGGATGGAAAATGACACCATTGGATCTATTTAACTCAGTCTGGATTTGTTCACGGTGAAATAACAGGCAGACATTTCAAAATGATAAATATCGTATTAAGTGAAATATGATTTCGTTAACTGAGAAATTTCTCTAAATAACAGTCAACTAACACTGCGCCCGCTAAAGTGCGATATAACTGTGCGTGTTGTAGTCTCTGGCCTGGGGTTGTTCGAATTCAAGACCGTCTGAAAATCATCAGTACGAGAGTGTGTTCACACACTACTCACAAATAAAGAGGGATTCAACGTTGTACTGGAATACAAAAGTAAAGTTTCAATCTACTGTTCAGCTGTTAAATTTCCAAGGTAGGCGGATTAAAGTTATCCGGAGACGAAAAGGCTATTCACACGACTCAACAATCAACAAAAATCTCATCTTGGATTAATGGTTTTCTTTCAATAGAAGTCAGCGAAACTGTTGTTTTCATTGATAAGCCTGTTATTCGCAACGCACTACTTCCTAAATTGTTGTGATTTTGTTGTGATTTTCCCACACAACAAGTAAGTTCCAGATGGCCATATCTCAGTTAAATCGTAGTGCGTGAGTTTCTCACAATTATTACAGAACAAATGTTAAACAGGTCTCTATAAGACCGTGGTTCAAAATCCACTGGCCGCCTTTAGTTTCATATTAAACGAAGCCTCCTTAGAAAACTTATCACAGTTTGTGGAAATTATTTCAGTAGATTATCGAAAAATTGGGCTGACTTTGCCAGGCCACTTCTGGCCAAGGTTTTCAAAGATATGTTGGTAACACTGATGGAATTTACCTTATCGGTGTGCAGTAGTGGACGGGTTGCCAATGTAAACATCAGTCCAGCTTTCTAATTGAACAACTTTTGCTATTTCCAAACCATTTTTCGTCACAAATCATTACCAATCTACAGCATTTTTCATTTTAAAGCAACCTCAACATGGAACTTTTACTTGAGGCAGCTCATGCGGTCGACTGCCTCTACGTTAGTTAGTGACTGAAAATTTTAGCTTTGAAGGAGCTTGACTCTGAAACCTTTACAGAGGCTCTTCCGACCAATTCCAAATGGGGCACTCCATACATATTTGTTACTGTAAATATGGCTTAACGACAGAAAGCCTGACATTCGGCTGGATTCGAACCAGCGACAGAAAAAGCATGCTGGAAGTGCAGCGAGCACTTTACCAGCTCAGCTACAAAGTTGTACGGGGAACTTGGAAATTTCACATTTGGACTCTGTTACCCACTCGTCCCATCGTGTCACATAGAATCCATCGAATGATTCAGCGGACTGCCCACCCAAGAAAGTTTTCTCAAGTGGTTCATGCTGAAATATCGCAACTTCACTGTTGTAGTTGGTAGTTTATTGTGCGGTTGTTGACTTTTGTAATGTTTGAATTTACAACCTGGAAAGAAAGGTGATTAGGATTTTGCTCAAATCACTTAACATCGCCATTTATCGGAAGCTGAATGATAACGCTATTACAGTAAACAATCCGGGTTGTATATAATGAATGATAAAGCTACCTCCTATTCAAGTAACCAAGTCATACTCTTCATATCTGCTTGTCGGCTTAACTCTAGCAGTGACAGCTAGTGTGTTCCAAAAATAGGGGGTCGGCTGCATGAATAACCCATTGTTCGATTTAACTTAGTATCGGTTTACTGTGAGAAATGATGCTATGTGGGCACTCTGGGACAATTATCACCACCGAGTTCAGACACATACATGCTTGATGTCAGGGTTGATGAAATTTGGTCTAATAGCCATTTGATTTTCTTTACAGGTTACAGCGGAAGCGTTTTCTCTGATATTCGATGCCGATCGCAGCTACTCAAATAGTCGTGTAAGGTCAGTAAGGTAAGCGTTTCATAAACAATTTGTTTTGTTAATTAATGCAAATAATAACCTCTACAGTGTTCGTGGAGAAACTGATTGTATAACTTTACTAGCTTGCCTGGCTACCATATATGTTACGCATTCACGAGGCCAATTTTTATATGACAGTCTGGTAGAGTTGAGGTCAGCCGGGAATGGTCTGACCAATAGGATATCAGAAGCAAGTGGAACAAAAAACTTTCAGGTTACAAGTCAGATGCTTTGTCTTCTTGGTTTTCGGACATGAGGACTGCAAATCTTTTGTTAGTCATTACTATCTGGTAACTCTTAACCGTTTAGAAAGAGTATCGTCCGCCCCTGGCCATGAACTTGCATTGAGTACTGTAAGAAAACTTATCCGTACTCTGATACAACGAACGGATTCATTTTCAAATGGCAAGTGCTATACTTTTGGTAATAAATTTTCTGGGAAAAGCGGGTTTATTTGCGCACATTAAAAGGCTGTCGAGCTCAGACTTAAGAGTGCGTGTGATAACAGTTAATTAGGGAACTTGCTGTTTGTTGTAGACACCCTTTCGTAGGTTAAACACAAAAATCCAAAATATAAGTGCACATTTATAAACTATGGGAATGCTTCATAATTCATTTTCTGTCTTTCGCAATTTCCCTAGCCTGTCAGTCTCCGAAATTACAAGCAGATTTCGATTCGACAACCGATAAACAAGTAAGCCCTGACGAGGACTTGCTAAATTGATGCTCTGTTTCATACAGTCTAGCAGTTGCTTCTGCCACCTAATTCGTTGTGCTGTCGTATAATTTCATGAGGTGATGTTGATTAGGGTGAAGCCTTACGGGTGTGATAACAGTGAATCCAAACCACACGACTTCCCAAGGTTGCATCAATAGCAGAATCGCCCATTTTACTTAGACTTATTTGCTCTGTGGAGGCTAAACAACGACAGAATTCTTTCATTAAGGGTGGGTCGCTCCTACGTTTGTGTTGAATGAATCAAACTTCATCACATGGGATGTTTCTTATCGGTCATTTCGGTCTAGGTTATGAATTTAACAGACAGGAAATACCCGTGAAGTGCGTACACATATTTTAACAACCCACATGCGGACTAAAACAGTTGTGAACTTTCAAAACTCAGCGTGGCTTCGTGACTCAGACAGTAGAGCACAGGTAGTGTTGTGGAGTGGCTTGGAATCCATCGAATCCCGTTTAATCCGCATTTGGATCCCTTCTTATCCAACAAATCTTCTAAATTACCCACTAGTGTTGTGTACCGAGAAGGCGGATGGGACAGAAGTTGCCTATTTGTGGAAACCAATACACGACTTATGCGTCTCAACAGGACTACGAGCAGAGACACTCATTTGCACACCACACTCGTCTGAGGATGCGCCAGTGGCTTTGGACAATGTGTCCCAGTTCCGTCATGTAGCGAAAGCCATTTTACATGATGCTGCACTCTAATGATGATTTCCATACCTCTCCCGTATTTATCCACGATCATTTCGATCCATGCTGCTACTGAATAGTGATGTAAGTAGTGTGGTGCGACCGTCAGTCCTCACTACACTTCACCCCACAAAGATTCTTCCAGTCTTAACAAAAGGCATTCAGGTTCTCTTCGTTCTTTCGACGATCTACGTACAGGCCTCGGTGCTGCTGACACACCTGGTGTGCATTCTCTTCTGATCGGAGTGTCGTACCATTTACAAAGCTGGCTTCCGTGGACTCGATGTTGACTTTTACCAATCTTTATCAGATACACTGGGCCATAACCTTCAACTACTACATATGGTCCCCTCCACTTTGACAGGAACTTCATAGGTCCGGGTCCTGTTTCCCCTGTGCTCCGCCGGTCTCGGTATTTAACCTTAGAACCAGGTTCAAACACAGTCCTTCGACGCGATAACCTCGCAGTTGATTGCTCCTCAGAAGCTTCTTGTGTGTTTTTTAAGTTTCGGTTGGCCGATCTCCGAGCTTCCGCTAATTCACGCGTGCTCATTCGTCGGTCTCCCCATAAACCAATCTCCTGATCGACTGGCAAGCGTGGCACGCACCCATACATTGGCTCGAATGGCGACTTTTTCGTTGTCCCTTGCGGCGACCAGCGGTGAGCCAACAGAATCAACGGTAACGTTTCCTCCCAGCTTCCCTCTTTCACAGCCAACCATTCTTTGATTGTGCGATTGTTCCTCTCCGTCAATCCGTTTGATTGGGGATGGTATGGAGTTGTGCGTATTTTTTTGATTCCTAAACGCTCCAAACAGTTCCGGAACTCCTCACTTTCGAAGCACGGGCCTTGATCAGTCAGTATGCTTCGTGGTATTCCGTGATCCGCTACGATGTGCTCCAACACCGCCCTTCACACCGTGCTTGCGTAGTGATCAGGTATAGCGGCTGCTTTGATCCACCTCGTGAAGTGTTCGGTCATGACTACGATGTATTGATTTCCGGGCGTCGTTACTGGAAAGGGGCCCATCACATCCACTGACCACAGTTCTCAAATTTCACTGGCCGGAATTGGTCGTGTGGGATACTGACTGGGGTGGTTAGTGCTCTTCGGTAACTGACAGTGCTGGCACGCCCGCACATGAATGTTAACATCATTCTTCATTCCCGGCCAGTATTCTCTTTGTCTCAGCATTCCGTAGGTTCCATGACAACC
>QNGE01001192.1:141243-185108 GCA_008508345.1 Paragonimus westermani
TCACCACCCGTATCGCTGTATCCATCCTCTGTGCTGCTTGTAACTTGCCGGGGTCACTCTCCAGTTCGATACTGTTAACTCCGGTCACGTCCTTGTGGACCTCATCCCGGTGTTGCTTTTGGGGAAGCAAATCGAGAAGACAGTTCTCTTTTCCGGCTACATGGCGAATTGTGAAGTCGTACTCCCGTAGTCGTAACGTCCAACGAACCAGCCTCTCCCGGGTGTCCTTCGCCGATTTAATCCACTTCAGCGGTTTGTGGTCGGTCTCCACATGGAAACGTCGGCCAAGCAAGTACGGCCTCCATTTTACCAAGGCCCATACGATTGCCAAACACTCCTTCTCTGTCGTTGAATAGTTTCGTTCAGTAGGACTCAGTACCAAACTGGCGTATTTCACAACGCCGTCTTCCTGCTTCAGTACCGCTTCAATTCCTACATCACTCGCACCCGTTGCGACAATGAAGCTCTGTCCAGTCACTCACTGTGTGAGTATAAAGACAAACACTTCCTCCATTCCGATGAAGCCACTTTGTATTAGCTCTGTTTACCGGGAAGAACATTGGGTGAAAACCATAATTCAATGTCTAAGTGCAACTGCTTTAAAGATGCCATCACCCTGTCGCAGTATGAGAAAAGAAATAGTCATACTTGTTGGAAGATGTTTTCTGTGAAATGGGCACAAACCAGACTTAGTGCAATCTTGATGATTGCAGCTTTGTTTTGAAGCTAGTTGGTTAAAGTAGTTTAGAATGTTAATCCATGAGTGCCGTATTTTTGCTCTTGTTGGATTTTGCATTCCATCATCACCTCAACACAGGGCTTCACAAAGTCCGACTCATATTCCCCACGAAACTGCGTTGTGATGACATTGACAACGAGCTGAGAAGTTAATCGTTTAAGCGTATCTTTTAGAATTGTTACTGGAGTGATTTTTATCGGTACAACCAGAAATCTATCACTTCCCGATTAACCCAAGGGTGCGAAAGTTAGCAGGTAACAAGTAAATGCCATCTACTCCATCACCTTCTTCTCATCCCCACCAAGTTGTACGGTACATGTGGCATTCGGCTGCATGGCCGTTTTTAGGTGGTATCGCTTACCAGCCGGCTATTTCACTGGCTAAGCTTAACCATTGAAATGATAGCAGTACACCTTGATTATCAGAAGCAGTGTTCCCTGTTAACATGTCGTACGAAAGAAGCATTTCTACTAGTACAAGTGTCGGGGCGAGATAGGTTGGTCTTAGCTCTCTTCTGGTGACAGCCGAGACATTTATTCAAACCAACAGACGCCTTTGGAATTTAGATGTGCCCGTTTGGTGCCATGTCATCGCAGTTCAAGGCTAATTGTGCGCTACAGAAAATGGTCCCTTAAAATGAAGAGGATTTTATCTCCGATGCGTCTGCTGTCGCAAGGGTAATCTTTTACACGGATGCTCGTCAAGTATTCTTGCAAAGATTAGGGGGGGGGGCACAAAGTTGATTGAGATGGGTTTCAACTTAGTGGGTAGTCAGCAGCATAGAAAGAAGTGTTACCAACGCATCCTCTAAAAAGTCCGCTTGAATTACCAAGTGCTAACTTTAAAGCTTACCACCGTCAGAGGACACTGGACGTGCAATAAAAGCTCGTTTTTTATTGGTTATTTACTTATCAGTAAAATCCCAAACAGAAATTGATTGGTGATATGTGTTACCTACCTTTATAAACCCATGAGGGTTTTACGCCTGTGTTCTTTCTTGCTAGAATCCCAGTTCAATAAGCGTGTCCTAAACCTATGGATTCGGACCGACTTTTACTAAATAACACTTGCATGTAATCTGTGGTAGCTGTCCGATTGAAACCAGCTAAGTAAAGGAGTTCAGATTTGTTCAACATAAAAACGTTCAAAATGGTCGTGGCACGGATGTCCGTAAAACGTACGATTCACACTGTTGGTGAAATAAAGTGCACATTCGCACGATTTTTCCGAGGATCGACCCAATCATTGTATTGTTGTACACCAGAAACCTCGCAGTCCACTTCGCCACATTCATTATCAACGAAGTTCGATAGGTTCTTGAGTTCACCTTGCCTCCAAAGTCACATCATGTGCCCGCATTGTCTGATCTTATCGGTGTGACCTGCAGAAACGTAAAGTGTGTTTACTAAGCTCGCGTGGACGTGCGGTTCAGTGGTCTCAGTACTGTAACTAGTCGTGGAAAAGATTGGTTGTCACTACTGGTTTCCTTCCTGTCCCTGTTCGACGACGACTCAGAGGTACAAAATTCAAGCGTAAACACAAAGTCCACCGGGGTGTGTATCAGTCTGAACACACCCGTGTAGCGGTATTCGTCATGAACAAGACTGAAAACGACAGCTTATCGGCGAAGAAGGTTTGAGACATGTGATAACCCAAATAAGAGGTGATACAAATTCTTTACTTAACAAAGGTCGGTTGACGATTGACCAGATAATGAGTGTCACCAACAAATATAGTATAACAGTTGTGACGATGACTGTTCTTTGACAAAACAGACGTCTTGACAGCAGCAGCAGACAATAAATGATTGATAAAAAGTAGGCACCATAAACAGATTCATGTGCTTACCAACGGGGCACCGCATATTAAGGGATGGTTGCGAAATCTCAGAGACAAAACTGGCCAATCTCCGTCCATTCTACCACTCAGCATTTTTTACAGTAAAAGAGCATCACGAGCAGGAGGGCATTATGAGATCCTCCCGTACCCTCCTGGCCATCCAGATGGAATTCTGAACACTCATGAGTACTTCGATGCTTTGTTACATGATGACAACTTTCTTGGTTTGTAGCGTGTGGTCTACCAAGCCGGTCTCTCCGTTGGTGGCTCCACTTCTTGAGTCCCTACCTCTTTTAGTCTACTGAGACGGACTGCTTCGGCCTCACAGCTGAGTGAGAAGGAAGATCTGCTCGGAGCAACCTTAGTTATTAGTTCACTTGTCTAAAAACACGCGCAGTGTACACGGAGCTTGATACGGATCCTTTTGTTTTAGCTCCCTTCAGATTTATTGGAAGGAGCGGACTGTCTAAAACAACTTATAGTGACAACGGTATCAGGTTCGTGGGCACCATATAGTGATTACTGGCAACGTTTGCAAGCTAAACAGGAGAAATTTACACGCGCCCTGTTGAACCATAAAAATGACTGACATTTTAAGCCGACTGCAAACAACCATAAATGTGGCGTTTGGTACCGTAGGATTTGGTGTGCGTGACGGATGGTTAGCGTGGTTGCCGGAGAGCAGATAACCACCGAAGATAAGTTGCTGACCTGCATAGTTGAACTGCGGAGAATTCTTAACAGTCATCCAATTTTAGCAATCTAAAGTGACCCAAGTGGAGGATTGGTGAGAGAATTTTGAAACAAGATTAATCATCTTATTTGTCTCTGTTTACATCTCGTGACTGAATATATCGAATTTCGTTCTTCAAATCACAAAGTGCATGTACATGGCTCAAAATATTTAATGTATTTACGACCAATGAATACTTGAAACATCGAACTAATGCCATATGGATTCTTCAAATGGTTTATCAATGGATCTGTGTTATGCCGGTGTTCAATTATTGATGTTAGCAGACGGTCGCAGGTCTAGGTTTCCAGTCAGTGCTACGAAATCTGTTCAACTAGTCATTTAAGACTATGCTCCGCTATCCGACCAGGCTAGGAAAATTGTTACAAGTTTACGTGAAAATTTGAGCATAACATGCAATATAAAAACAGTCTACTGGCGTTCTTTGATGCGCTACTTACGCGTTTTCCGGATGGTTCACCTAGATTTTCTGTCCACCACAAACCAAATATGGGCCTGGTGATACCTATATTTTCCAAGCTTTTAGCTGGTGGAACGTTAAAAAAACTTGGTGAAACATCGGCACACACGTCCGCCTAGAGGTGACTGACTAGAACACCACAGGTGGATAGATACTCGTTGAACTCTACTCAGCACCACGATAAAACACCCCCTCCACTATTAGACACACACCGTACCCAAGAGTCCGTATTTAGTAAGCTGCCTATAGAAGCGCTGCGCTGTTCGGGCAGACTTTTCGGCAAACAAGCTATCGTATTACGCTGTCTTGCAGCGATTACCAGTCATCTTACGATCGAAACCTCTGCCAATTACAAAGGTGGTCTAGCTAATTCTCGACTGGTCTCGTTGCATTTATTAGCTTGAGTCTAGTTGAAGTACCTGCTGCCTAGAAAGAACTGAAAGAAATTCACTTATTCAAATGGCGAAGCATAGTTTTAAGTGACTAGTCAGAAAAATTGCATAATACTGATCCAGAACTTTCTCGCGCGACCGATTGCCAGCATCAAGTATCAACTGTCACTTAATCACTTGCGAGCATAGTATTAATCTACCTAATTGCCCCACCCCTCTGTGGCGTAATCAAGGATTGCTAACGAGCCTTTGTATAAGGTCAACTATTGGATTTCTAGCTCGGTTTTCTAAAATTACAAGATGAACTTCAGGCCTCACTTTGTACATTGAGGTGGGCTTCAGAAAATATACATATATATATGTATGACCGTTTTTGCTACTTAGCTGAGGTGCTTAGGTTTGTGCGCTGCTTCAATCCGGAGGGTTATTATGAGCAGGCCTTCCATCCTTCCAGGTTCAGTCATGTCATGTAGGCCAAAAAAGGTTTAGATGGGCAAAAAACACCTAGGCTTGCAGTAATAAAGACTGTGTGGGAATTGGTGAGCAGATCGAGAATAACACGTTACGTTTTAACCATCTCGGGTAGTCTTCCTCAAGAGTGTTGTGGTTGCTTTCGATTACAACACTCCTGAGGAGGGCCACCCGAGGTGGTTGAAACGTAGAGTATTACAACTTGCTCGTAACGTTGTGTTATTCTCAATCTGTTTATCAATAACACGTTAAACACGACGCCCTAACTGTTCAACTTCATTCGTACCAAATTTGGTGCGGATATTTTACAACTGTGTGGGAATGCTTACGCATTGAGGTACGGGCCTATGAATATACGACAGAGGTGCGCCACTGCCGACTTCTGCGTTCGGAAGGAGGGTGTCAGAAAATTGACCATCAGACAAACAGCACTGTGATTATCCGGTGGCTAATCGTGGTCATTAATGTGTTTTCCCGTGAGATGGAAAACCGTCATCAGATTTCAGGGGCTTGTTGAGGCTTACAGTACGTCTACTTCGCTGCCCAGGCTTAGAGTTAAGCTTCCAGGGCTTTCTTTTCAACGGGAGGGTTTCCCATGAAAACCATATCCTATTGTCTTGCTTATTAGACTTCACAATTGAAGGCTTTATACAGGGTCCTTAAGAAAGTCCTACATCCCATTGTCTCGCGGCAATCCGAAACGGGTCTCGCACGAGACCTCTGTTTCTGTCTGTCCTGCAGGCCAACTAGTTGAATCAGATAGTCCAAATTACTCCCGTCACATAAATTTGAGGCATATTTTTGGAGGAATGATTGTCTATATGACGGTGTGGTGTGCATACTTTGCTGGTTTGATGCGATACCGGGCGGCCGAAACACCGCATTGCACCGATCACTACGGAAGTGATCCACTACGACAATGATCTTAAGGATTTGAGTGACACAGGACTTGAAGATCGACGCAAGCTCCGAGAGGTGGACACCATGCACATCTTCTTCTGGATAGGTTATGTGGCAAAAATTGCTGGAGAACAAAGTATATTTTACACCGGCCGACTGCATCGTTCTTTGATGGTAGACCAACCGTATGGCCTCAGCCCTCGAATCATGCCATTGCGTCCGCAAATGGAACGAGGTAAGTCTATCAAACTTCTTAATCTTTAAATCCAGCTATGCAGCATGTCGATGACATAAAGGACAGGTTCTGTGACCAGCTGTCTGCCACAATCCGTTCTTCAACGAAGAGTGACCAACAACTTGCTCCGAATAACTTCAGTGGGCGATTTGAGCGCGAATCAATGGCTTTATTGGGAGTCCTCGGACCCTTTAGTTATGCTGTATCCAGTGAAAACAATGAGCATCTGCTCCACTTGTATTTTTCTCACGAGCTGGCTATCACAAGCACTCGATTCTGACTGAATGCGAGCGACATCACGACGTGCACTAAGCTACGAAGCGGTCAACACGATCTGCTTGATTACATGGTCGTTTTCCAGCTCAGTCTTTGCGAAGTGCCTATCACGCGAGTAATGCGGATGGGCTGAATATAGCACAGGTCATAAACTGATTAGGACCAAAATGTCTACCCATGTATGCAAGTCTGTTTACTGCAGGTCTTCTAGACACCATGCAATTGCCGCTTGTCTGAGAGACGCTCCTATGTCCGCTATCCCTGAGGATTTGTGGCAAAAACTCAAACAGCAGATCACGGCAGCAGCCACCGAGTTCCAGAAACGTTCGGGTTGTTTAGGCGACAACAATGCAACTAACTGCATCCGGTCAGTCTACTGAAGCACCCGTTGACGGGGATTCTGATACAAACCTGGAAGATGGCAAGAAACTCTGGGACACGCACTTTTATGTCACGCTATGCAGACTGACCATTACTGGCTTGGTTACCGCGAACAGCCTGCAATAACAAGATATCAAAACGTCACTTTGCCCCACCCAGATTTGAACATTGGTGTAGAGCTGTCCTGTGCAGTTTAAGTTTCGGGAATGTCAGAGTAGAACTGACTTAGCCTCTGGTGCTCGACAAATTCAAGGTGGATCTTCCAGCCAGCCTCTTTCGGAAAGAGGCACTAGACTCGAGTTTCGTTCTCATTAGAGCTCGTCAGTAGTACATATTCTTGCCACGGCCGGGATTTGAACTCCGTACATTCCAATCATAAGGCAATCGTGTTAACCACTGCGCCATTGACCTCACATCAGGCACCACCGAATTATCATGTGTGAACGCTCAACCACTCTCGCTTGTGAGCAATGATCAAGTTCCCCGATCGTCTCGAGAGGAGACACAGTTACTACCTGTTAACTCCAATCGATAACCCCGCGATTAGGACTTCCGAGACGGGTCGAAATCACTGATCTCATTACTGTGTCTCCTCTCGAGACGATCGGGCAACCTGATCATTGCTCACAAGCGAGAGTGGTTGAGCGTTCAGATTTGATAATTCGGTCGTGCCTAATGTGAGGTCAATGGCGCAGTGGTTAACACGGTTGCCTCATGATTGGAATGTCCGGAGTTCAAATCCCGGCCGTGGCAAGGATATGCACTACTGACGAGCTCTAATGAGAGCGAAACTCGAGTCTAGTGCTTCTTTTCGAAAGAGGCTGGCTGGAAAGTCTATCTGAATGCGAACGCTGCGATCAAATGTGAGTGATGGTCAACTTGAAAATAAACCAAATCCCCGACTACTCATCAGTAATCTAAAATTCAAGATAAGTGCTGTGAACACAACCAGCTTCTGTATGTCTCCTTTGTAATGTCAAACAAGGCGTTTTGGTTCCGTGAGTCAAAAGGCATTGTGATGTTCGGTAATTTTGGATGCCAAGGAAAGTCCGCCACTTTCATTCGAATGTTGCAGATGTACATGAAGGCGAAGGTACAGTGGTGTGCATCGACTTCTGATGATTTTGGCATCGTTACTGGCGTGAAGCAAGGCTTTTTCCTAAATATATTCTTAATTGGATTATATTTGACCGCAATTCTAACAGTTGCTCCAAGTAACTCTGAGAGCGGAGCGGGAGTTAAGTATCGCGCGGACGGGTGATTGCTGAGCATTTGATGTTTCGACGCTCCAAGTTAATCATGTGTCTCGACAATGCGCATGATTTCCTTTAGAGATGACAATGTGCTAACTGTACACAGCAACTGACCACTGATTTCGCGACCGTGGTATTCATGTTCGGTTTGAGTATAATCTACGTTAAACATTTTCTTCTCTTCAACTTTCTCCGGACAGTGATGTTTTTTCTACACTTGGCGAATTGCTGGGCAGAATTCTGCTACTTGGCATAAATCTGTCTACCGATCGGTCTGTCAGCCGCTAGTTGAGAGCTATTTTGGTAAAAGCTAGCCGTGCTTTCTGATGCCACGACAAACGTGTCTGAACGTACTGCGGCCTGAAAATGAACATTATGATGGTTGTCTGCCGTTCAATGGCGTTGTCCACGCTGTTGTACTGGGTTAGAAATTTCGAGGGGAATGGACGGGCGTCCAGAGCTTCTTTGGGCGACATCTGCACGATCGTGGCTCCGAGGAAGGGTTACACAAAGAAACTATAGCTGCCACAGGCTCTGTGGTCTTGACTATATGTGTGCGATGACTGATCACGAGTGCGCTGGCCGGCTATTGGTGGGCAGTTAGCATTCTCATAGTGTACATTCGACGAAGAATTCGAGTGTTTCAAGCTTGAATAAACCGCATCAGGTAAACACTTTTGTTCACACGGTGAAAGTTTAAGGACGTGCATATACTCACAGGTTCATTTAGCACCAGACGAACAATGGCGACAATACATCGACTGGTAAACGGATGACCCTCAGCTGTTAAAATTGTTTAAATAATTTTTTGACTACTGAAATGATGGTTATAGTAGTTCAGTGTAATGCGGCCGATTAACACGGATTCTTTAGCATATCTCCGCGCCATCGTTTCAAGCTGGATGCAATCAGCACGACCATAACAATGTTATTCGTTTGAACTCACTTGTTTTGTCTGCTAACTTTTGTGGTTAGCTGTGATACCGTCGATTCCAGGCAACTGTTACTTTAGTATCGATTGTATATGAAAGTCAGCGAGGGCCAATATTGAAAAACAATTCAAAAAGTCGGAAATACACCTAAAATTGACCGCATTAAAAGGTAGGCTACAGTTGGGACATTTGAATTCTGGTTCTAACTGCAGTAAACCTGTTACAGTAGACCTAGAACACGTTACATATGGAAGTACATATTTGTTTCTGCATCCATAAATTGAAGGTTTGAACTACTGCTTCTATGTTAATCCAATCAGACAGACCTCTATTATAACTTGTGGGTGTACGTGAACTACGTGGCAGACCGCAATAGTGAACGTCCCAGACATATAACCTACATATTAGTGGTAATTTGTATCCAATACTAGTTTGTATAACAATTTTCGCTCTTAGCTGGCGCCTCAAAATTTCAGTAGCAGACTGGACATTTAAGCGACTGAGTTTATCGCTCCGAACAAACCAAGCTGGCCAATCAAACAGCCAATCCATATGTGTTATCGTAAGAAGTCATTGTTGCTGGTTATTGCTTGATGTGGTACAGATAAATTTCGGTCACTAGATTGATCAGTTAAAAATCAGGCGATTAAACACCTGCTTATGAAACTTCTTTTGGGCAACGGGTGACAGTGTTCACCAGTGATGATTCATTGCTAATAATGAAGTTTCGTCAAGCCATGTGGACTACATTTTTACAGGTCAAGTTGGGGGAAAACCTCAAGTGACGTCCAACTAAAACTCCCACATGAATTTTTTGTTTCACTGCTAGCGGCAGCAAACGAAAAAACAATTATGTCCAGACAGGTGGTAACCGGAGCCGAGGGGTGTTAATTATAACTGATTATACCAACTATAAACGGTTTTGTTTAACCATTTGCAGCAAATGAACTCATCTGTGATGCTGTTGAGGCTGTTTAGGTGGGTGCCTCTGATTAGTCTGGATAGTTGTGTTCGTAATCCTGTAGTCACCAGCCGAAATCTCATGGCCAGTGTCTGTAAAAGACAAACACTGACACTAAAAGGGAATTCGCTCATTACAGATAGGCAGCATGCTTGATTTTCTGTTGTCTGGACTAGTTACAACTGGCACCTCTTAGTTTCTTCTGTATAGTTTGCTTTTTTAATTATGGTGGTTATCGTTGGAATAACAGCCCTTTGGCGATCACCGACTCGAAGAATGCTGATGGCAAACTTAGCTCAAACATTACGGCAATACTGTTGTGATGAATAAACAAAGAAACAAACGGAACTGATTAATCAACTCGAAGACCGCAAATAAAATATATAAGGATAATTGTTTATCCTTCAGACCAGTTACTTGAGCTAATATAGTCGGAATATGCGAAGCTCAGAACAGAATTCATTTCCACATGATCAAAATTTTGGAAACAGAATACGAGAACCATATAGTCTGTCCATCCGTTTTATCAACCGGTGCATTTTAAGTATGTTGATTCGAGGTTGACGGATGGATCGATAGATTGAAATCCTTTTGGTAACGCCAAAATAAATTGATGGAATTAAAATCTGGGCAGTTATTGGCACTAGTTTGTTTGGTTCACGCAGTGAAGCAGGGTTTCTAGACTACCACTTGTGGTAAGCCCACAAACATGAAAAATAATCTGAAGTATAAACTCGTTAATCGTAATTATGTTTGCGTCATCATACCTTATTGACTGTTCCACACAGATATAAATGCTTGCACAGGAACGAGTGAACACATATTGACACAGAAGAAACTAAACGTTAGACTGGGCAACAGGAGATATTTAAAAAGTTTTTAGAAAGTAGTTGCTGAGACTTCTTAAACTAACACTAAAATTCTTTTGGAGATGAAAAAATACTATCGAATAGAGGCACAGAAATTCGGGAGCTATTCTTCGGAGACTTCATTCAAACAACAGCCGTATTGCATTAACTCTCTATTGTTAACTCTCTATTGTTATTGGTTAAAATGTCACAGTTATGTGAGTGAGTTAAAACGCGAGGGAAGTGCACAGGTTTATACTAGACGGCCTTTGCGAGAGTTAGCGATTAGAATAAGCGAGCAGCAAAAGCGCATTAAAGAACAGTGCTTAAATCTTCTTGGACGAGTCACAAGTGACGACACGAAAGTGTTAGTCGCGTTGGACACAGGTCACGTCAGTGGCCTAGAAAAGATCCAGTTGATTAGCGAAAGTTTTAGAACTGTACAGAAAACTTCGACTACATGCGCCACAAAGCCTAATGATGTAGTAACTGAAACTGACGGTTAAGACCTTTCAGGTACATGTCAGCTGGTCCTGGACTGACCTAATTGATGTGTATTGGCGGCTGCACGAGATGAAAGTCCAAGAACCCAAGCTATTTTACCAATTGATCTCCCAAAAACAACGGGGTTTTGAGCCAGTTTAGCGTGTGTTGTGGCCAGCCCATATTTGTCCACATCACACTTCCCCGTCCTCACGACTTCGGTAGTTGAAACGTAACCTTGACCTCTGTCTCCATACTCTTGACCTGTGACATTTACCATTAGAACGGAGTACTAACTAAAGTCTTGCCTGCCCTAAATAAAAACGACTTTGTGGTTAAGTTAACTAACTTAAAGCAGATTGAGTCAGAAGTACAAATGCGATTAAAGAAACCGTCACTTGCTGCCTAGCGTGTTTTTGAATTGTAACTTTCTAACCCCCTGCAAGTATATTCCAAAAGTTAATTTAATTACCTAAAAGCGCTATCGCTTTGTAATTTGGATCTTGAAACTAAACAATCGACTTCTAAAATAAACTTTCATGGGACCGACTACTGAAAAATTCCACAATATCTCATCGGTCTTTCAGTGTCGTAGAACACTAATGGAAAATATCTCTTCACGTATATCTAAGAAATTCCATATTTTCAGGCCAGCTATAAAACTGTTGGCTTCAAGGAAGTTTAATGACACAGTTGCTTAAAAACGTGAAACGTCTGCTAATCATTTAGTTCAGTGAAAGAAACTCACCATTGATATAACTTAAAATGGCTGGAATTAGTCGATTTTGAAAATCTTTTAGACATTTTCGAGCACATACTCTCATACAGTGTCACGGCTCAGTAGACAGTGAGTTAATTTTATGACGTTCATTCTTACAACAACAGTAAATTGTTAGGCGTGACTAACTTTGAGAACTCCGGGCATTGACTGAATTGGAATTGGCGACGAGAGTGGTATACCTCCATATTACATTTTCTTATACTGTTGAGCTTCGAAACCACCGCAGAAGCCAAGGACTCTAAAGTTTTGATTCATTTATCTAACCAACACATTCTGTCAAATGAAATCTACCAATTTATTCAGAGGTTACATCGATCCTGTAAGATTTCTTTAGCGATAATTACTGTAATCCACCAACATTGAGACTGTACTAAGTATACACCGTTTGGCAACTTTGTCAACATAACATAATGTTCCATCATGACAAATATGGGTTTCAGCTGGACTCGACGTTCAAAATTAGACGTAGATATTCGTGCCCGATTAACATGTCAACTATTCGATGCTCAGAAATATTTATGCAACCAAGTCCAGAACAGTTCAGATTCATGAATAATGTCTTCTATACAATTGGAGGAGAATTAAGCCAAATGTTGGCCACGGCTAACGTAAATTTATTGAGCTATGAGTTTTGATGGTCTACACTGATGTTCAAAGTTCAAATTAAATACACAGTATGGATTAAGAGGTTTGGTTGAATCCAACAGTAGACGGAAGCGGCGCTTCCGACTACGTAATAATGCTATGCTGGATTTCGATATCCGATTCTATACCCAGACGGTTAAATTCTTCTACGGCAACGAACTCAGAGTCTATAGATCTTGCACGTTTAACCCCTCCCGAAACCACTTACTGAGTAATGCGCATCGAGTAAGTTGGCCTTCAGTCATCTATTACTGACACTAAGTAAGACGCATGAGGTTTACCATGTTGAACCCGTCTTCATTGAGGAGGAAATTAATTTGGCTGCCCGCATCAGTATATCATCAATTTTGACGTGTAAATCAGTACAGGATATAGTGTTATTTAGCTCCTCAAATTTATTGATTTTTGCTTTTTGCCCCCTAGAGTTAGAACAACTCAACTTGTGCATGCTGTTTAATTTATTATGAGCAAATTCTTGCGGCCCTTTAGCCTAGACTCGGACTGAAGCGTACGCGTGCCTGTCGGTCACTCTGATATTGTACAAGCGTGTCTCATTAAAACTGAGAGTGGAGTAGAGAAGAACCTGGCTTCTAGACGTATGAACTGCAAAACATCTGCTATAAATTGAAAGCACCCGCTCTGAGACAAATCACCGTGAAACACGCGCAAAATGGTGTATCGTACCGGAAAGAGCTTCCAGGATAAACACAACCGAAGTATCTGGAAATAAAAAAAAGTTATTGACCTGTCTTACAACGAACTTTATTTGGCAACGTTTACCACATACAGCAAATGATGATCGTAATAAGCAAACGGGTGTCCGATTTGTCGGTGCATTTCATAAACGTCCACTAGTTCAGATGTTGACTGAGCCTCTCGTTCAGGCGATTTATCACTACAAAGCAAAGATATCGGAACACCAATTTGGAGTCAGAAATGTTTGCTTACGTATCTGAATTATTTCGCTCAGTTTCTCCCCAAGGCCATCCTTTTCGAACCAAGCTTCAACGCGTTGACGAGCCTTCATTCGCAAATTTGTCAGAACTTTGTGTATAGTCTCCCGTAACTTGCTGGCGCTTTCTATCTACAGGATTTGATATTTGAATTCACAGCAACAGAGCGAGATTCTTACCAATCTTTGTCGTGAAGCCTCATCAGGTCTTGCGCTATAAGATGAGGATTACAAGTGAATCGTCAAATAAAGATCAGTACAAGTTGAACCCACTCAGCATAGACTGCTAGCAGTGCAACAGCAAGGCAAATTATGAAAATAACTCGCATTGTCGTCGTAAATTTGGTGAGCTGTTTCGTGGAGTACGCACCGCTTTATATTGCGCAGTTCCTAATGTTTACCCGATTACATACACACACCGGACCATTCAACAAACTTAACGTGGTCTGATTGTTACAGTATTGTGTGGCAGAAAAAACTGCTGACATTTTCCGTTTGAAACTATTCATGTAACCGTCTGAATGGTGCTTACTGGTGATCGGTTGACATTTTAATGAGATGCCGTCCGCTCGACTTGGCACTCTGCTACGCATCGAATTAATCAAAGTAATTCGAACGCTCGACACGCCCAAATACGCTCTAATGGTTTGAAAGTTTATGATTGAGCAAATTAAGATACTGGTGAATACCTTGTATGTGACGAGTAAAGACAGAGGTGTGCACTGTTTATCAACATTACTGGTAAAGTGGCTTAAACTGGAAGTGACATTGCACTTCTTATAAACGTTCGTAGACTTCGGAAAGTCACTCTGACGTATGACCAATTGTATCTACTTAGTTTCATTGGTTGTGTTTTATTCACACAATGAACTAATGATTACTATTATTAGGAACGATACTTAAGGATGCTTTCACCGTCTGGAGTACTCAGATTTAAATGTGATCTACACAGCTAAGTTTTTAAAGTGTTTTGACATACTGCACACAAACTTCAACCGGAATCTGTGTTCGCGTAGCATGTCTCACTGCAAACTTACAAACATCCCATTTTGCATTCAACCCTAAATTCTTGGCGTTAGTTCACAACTTTCGTCATACCCATTTCCGTTTAGTAAAGACTCAGTTGATAAAAACATGGATTTCAGGTGGGTTATAACCAATGAAAGAAATAACACGCCCAGAA
Source organism: Paragonimus westermani (assembly GCA_008508345.1). Taxonomy (NCBI): domain Eukaryota; kingdom Metazoa; phylum Platyhelminthes; class Trematoda; order Plagiorchiida; family Troglotrematidae; genus Paragonimus; species Paragonimus westermani. The sequence continues at coordinate 155,729 of QNGE01001192.1, forward strand.
TCAACAAGCGCTTTTTCGGCTGGACTACGAATCTACACAGGAAGATCAGAAATTTCAACTTCGGTCTCCGCTACCCACCAGACTCACTGTTTCATATGGCGTGGCTTCATAGTGCAGTTGGTAGAGCAATCACGGCCACTGTTCATTCCGTTTCTACCTCTAGTTTAAATGTAGTCAAGGTTAGAGTTTCTAGCGATCGGGTCTCTTCTAAAATTATAAAGTCTTCCAAACCATCCACCGTTATCTAGTTAATTTTATTGGAAATGCGAAGCATTTTTCAAATTGAGAAGTTAAGAATTCCTCAGCATTTAAACTGCAATTGACTTGTAGTTCCCCTTTGACCGGAAAAATACATCTGTTATTCTCCTCATCACTAATGCATAGTTTTGTTAAACAGTGTTGTGTTCCTAACTTGGCCTTTGTAGGAGGTATCTGCTGGCCACTATTCTACTTGCTTCGTATTAGGTATGAACTAATCGCCATATCTTGAAACCAACAAGGAAACTTATGTGTTGCTAGGGTAAGCTGACCTCTTGAAGTCAAACAAAAATCCTTTGCGCAGAACTTCCCCTCGGTTGATTTCTTCTACCAACAGACAAAAGTGGCCTTCATAAGTTACAGAAAGTCCCGATACAAATGACCGAGGCTTTGACTGGGTTGGAACTGGTGACAGAAACAGTACGCCCAAACGCGGCAACCTCTTCGTCAGCTGAGCTACGAAGCCTCACAGTGAGCTCATGAGTTTTACATTCGGACTGTTAGCTTGTACGGAGTTAATATTCTGAAACAGACTCCAGAAGATTACTACATTATGAGATCGATAAACCATGATTGGAGAGTATAAATACTTAAGTGCAGATGAGGAACTTCAAAACTTTTAGCTCAATATTTGAGCTGAATTTTAAGAACATTTAATTTGTAGAGAAACGCAGTTACTCTTGTTTCCAATTCGAATCAATGCAAAGCTAGTATGAAATGCCACTTGATTTGTTAGTGGTTGGTTGAACTTACCAAACTACTCATAAGTAGTAAGCGCTGCATATTCTCAGCTTACCTTAAAGTCAACAAAGAATAACAAACTCTGTAACTGAGAATACTTTTTATAGTCAGCCACAGAGAACTACAGGACTACCTGTAACTCCGGATATTTCACCAAACCATAAACAGCCCAACTTTTAAATCGTGTTCGCTCCGATGGGTGACTAGAGGGCCAGTGAACTTGTGCATCCAAATGAGCTTCATCATGAGATTATTCGTTGACAATGAACTCGATTTCGCCCTATTTTTAAATCCGCCAAATTGAATGGGTTTATTATTCTCAAAAATCATCGACTACACACACAGAAACAGGTATCTTCGGATTGAAAAGGCACACGGTTCCGGACGGGATAAATGGCATGCAAAATGGATATGGATTTGAGAATTAAAATGAGCCCAGGTTCACAGTACTCAACCAAGCACAGCTTTCACACAATCACTCCGATTCTATACAGACTCAGTTGGCGGCTTCTGATATACTAGAGCTGAATAATCTGTCAACCAACTGTTGGTTGGGTTGCTCATGGTACAGTACCGCAGTAGAAGTCCTCAAACTGTTCAGTCCAATTAGCTGAGTTCGCTTTGATGGTAAAAATCGGTGCGTTCCCCTTAACAGTGAATCATGAAACTGAATTGATTTGTTCGTACAGGGAATCCCAGGATTTTCAGACTTGATAATCAAAAACACAGGTTAATTTCGATTCTTACTAACAAGACTCTTGCTGAAGTGATCGGAGTCGAATAATCAAAACTGGCAACTCAGGTGTTACTAAACCTACTTTACCGTAGACAACTGGCTTCTATTATGGTAAAGTTTCATCAGGTCTGGCGGAATGTTAAGATGTGAAGATCGTCCTGAGTCTCGAGAGCATTGAACATGAGTTGATTGATCTTGCAATTGCGAACCAAACGGTTTGAAATGCACAAGAATTGCACACGGACTCTGGGAACTGGACAGCAGAAAAGAACAACTTACAGAAAGGATCGGTAAGTTCATGCAACCGTAACAGGCAAGTTATTTGCTTGTCGACGGACATTAATCAACTAGACCAAATCTCATCTTCTGTGTGCGTAATCTGTCGACACCTGCAGAAGAGAGACGCAAGGCCAAGCACCCAAGTAAAGGCAAGACGAACATGTGACACAGAACTCGCAGACTTTTCCTGGCTCGTCTGGTGGCAGCAGTCTCTGTCAAGTGATAACCTACTCACAAAAACATAAGAGTCGCACTCCCTAACACGTCTAATAAACGTTTATATCATATCGACTATTGTTTTCGTCCAACTAACAGAAGCAAAAAATCAATAAGAAGTCGGTCAATCATGAATGCTAGTTGTACGTGGTGCCTGTTGTAATGTTACTTTACCAATTCCGCCTGGTTTACTTCTCAACGATTGTCGAACGAGGGAGACCGTTATTTAATCTCTGTAATCGTTTAAAAGGTTATTAGGTGTGTAGTAGCAGAAACCATGCGAACTGACTAATGTTTTTGTCATAAAACATATCCCACAGGTTGGATGAGTTTCAGATTTTGTGAACGAGCCGGCTAGGAGAAGAATTGCATGCTAGGCAGCTTTTTAAAGGATTAGCAGAAAGCTATACTTCGGCCTCCATCTTAAACTATTATTATTCAGGCATAATAATATTGTCCACATGAAGCAGAGAACCAGCCCATTCTGAACAGCTCAAGTCTATGTTTGGAAAAAATACATTTTGTTGTTCTCCCCGGTATTCCGTCGTCCATGTTACAAGCTATTCTTAGGCGCTCGAAGAAGAAATTTCGTAACCACGAAGCCGCCAATAGTGTCCGATCCATTTTTCCAAACCTTTTCTACCCATTTTAAACTTCTTAACAGTTCACTTTGCGAATTTTCATCCATTCACCTTCCGATGGTTCACCAGGCCAGTTTGTGTTCTGAGCGGAACATATACGTCGACGAAGGGCACCGGCCTCTTGTTTCCGGTTTGAAACAGTACCCATTTTAACTGCTAGCCTACCAAGCACAAAAAAGTGGAAAGCTGCAATTTGGGAGATAGGAAAAGAAGTCAAATTATGACGATAAATTTGAGTTGATCGATTACTTATGGTAGTTGATTCCAATTGTAGACAGATCATCAAGGAAGTTCGTGAGTCACTTGTGCGGGATCAGATTCGTTTCTGCATCTATTCTTCAGTTCAAACGTAGAATTCTTGCATAACTTTGTATCAGGAATAAACGATTGGGGAAATAATGTTTTGAACTAAATCAGAAAGCAAAATGTTACGGAAGTATTTGCCGCACTTTTAGACGTGAACACCTAGAACGTGTCACAGAGCTAACAAATTAAATGCATGGAGGAATTAGTTTGGTAACTTGTACCAAAGGCCAACCAATTCTTCAATGAAATGGAATTGCGTAAACCCATCCTGGTTATACCATATCACTTTGTCCAACTGTATATGATACTCCTGATATAAGACGTACGGTTGACTGTTCGCTTGAACTTCACCTGCTAAAAGTTATGACCCATACCACCGGAGGCGGCGTTTGCTAAAATTTCCAGGCTGTCACTGCGTCATCTTCCTAGGCACAACTTCATTCCAAAGTGGTTCCATAAACCTTAAGTTAACAACACGTTGTTGCAAAATGTATTAACGCTGTGAAAACCAAACACAATATTCATTGTCATTTAGTACATACTGCTGCATACATCACACACTGTAAAGTTTTAGTCGAATATGTTCCGACAACTTCAGTCAATATGTAGTCTGGAATAACTATTTCTCGTGTACCGATACCTCAAGTAGCTCCTAATCTGAATTCCTCAATAATAATCAGTCATACACACATATTTCATATTCATGTATACGTGTTTCAAACACCCCTATCACAGATGACTGTAACGCAATAGCAAAGAAAGTTTGAACACGTTTTTATCCTCTGTATGTTATGTTTAACGTGCCAGTCAACATGTAACACCCAGGCGCTGAGTAGAAATGTGAGCAGAAATCGAAACTTGATTCTCACATCTCCTGACAAGATGTGAGGTGCTAAATTTATGTAGCTGGACTATAACTACCAATTTGTTGTTTAGACTGTCTTTGACAACCTTTAAAAGGTCCTACTCCGTCAGTCAAAACCAGTCTAATAACTTCTACTAACCATAGCTGAGCGATCACCGTTCGCTTGCAACAGTCAGTTCTGTGTTGCTAAAAGAAATTCGTATACAGCTTGCGACTTCCATGGCCACCACTGGACCATGCTTATCATACAAAGGTCATGACGCTGACCCAAATTCGGCGTCGTAGTATGTGCGTGGAACTTACAGCACACTGCAGTGTTCGGAAGTCCAGATTTTGACACTAGCAACCATCAAATCCCCTAGTTTCATTCACTCTCTTATGAATGCGTATTTGATAACTTCTGTAAGTGTACCGACCCAGTGGAGAATTACAAAAACAACTGTTTGTCACATATGACCTTCTTGTATTAGTGAAAGCACGCATAAATTTACAGCAGACCGGTCTGCTACAACACAAATCAAAGTGTGCCACACATCTTCATGTAGGATGTACCACACCAAGCAAAACGCAGGCCTTACAGGGCATCCTGTAAGTCTAGCAGGATTACAGGAGGCTTTCAGTCACGTGGTTGATATCCAGTTGTAATCTGCAAGCCAGATAGACTGCAGGTTAGAACTGAAAATGTGGACGACAGCTGTACAGCGAGGGTCTGCAAGAAATGGCTTCGATGGTTTACAGAAAGATGAATTAGCCAGTCACGCTAAATCAACGCCAACTCACGCCACACTGGGAGTGTGTCGAAAGTAATAGTTACCCAATTTGTCAGTGTGAGATGGTGCAAAGATAGATTTAAATGGACAGAATATCTCCATTTATGGCCATTATGATCTCCGAAAAGTTGAAAATTGTTCTTCACAAGCAATTTGACAATAACAGTGGTTTGGGCGGTCAGTTCACTAACTAGTCTGAGTGAACCGATGTGAATTAAATCAAAATGTGATAACACGCTGGAACGGTTTCCTTTTCTGTTGAAGTGAGAAAAGGAATTCCAAGGGATTGCCACTTTCCAAGAGAGTATACCCACTCCACACTTAAAGAGTCATCAAGCTTCTGTGTAATTGCAGTTTTCGTTCTTTTTAAAAAAAATCTGGATCCCAGCGCTCATGAAAGTCATTGGGATCTATTGGCTGGATAGTGTCAGAGTTTTCAGTCAAGTTTCCGAAATAAACAACACGTTGAACAAATAGCGAGGCAATCTTGCGTCTCATTGTCTCAGAAAAGCTTGTTTAAAGCATATTGAAATGATGTTTTTTAAGTTTTACGATCAAGTCCGTACACTGTATTTTACTGCTTTCCTAAGGGTGCACATATGTATAAACTATTCCTGTACTTTTGTTACGACCACTTTTGACCATATTATGATTAAACAACTATCCTAAACTAACGGCGAAATATGATTTCAAACTCTAAACTATGACGAATCAGCGCGATAGTGTACGAATTGCTCTAGACCGCGTATTAAGGAAATAGAATGAAATAGGTTGATTGTAATTTGACAACGTTGTAATTATCTCATGCAGTACACGCATTCAAAAGTCATTGCGATGGAAACACTTTGTGTTGTCATCTCAACCTGCCTGCAGCAAGTCAAAAGTTGCCTAACCGAAAGTTTAGGCTTTCTTGCTCGGAAAGTTGAAGTATCGCTCTACACCCTACTCCTCCTCCTCCTCCTCATCCTCCTCCTCGAATTCCCCATGGGCGTTTCGTGAAGAATATCCTCACTATGGGGAAAATGAACGGTGTGGTTTGCAAGTAATTGAGTTGTAGCCTGTTTTCACCCAGTTAGTGTGCAAGAAAATAGGTTGATCTGGACTGCCGACCTGCACTGACTACAGCCGCAAGTGTTTGAAATGATGTTTACAATGCTTCTCAAAGCTCACGTTCAAACGGACGCTCTATGACCGATTTAATCCTTGTTCGGACCAATCAGGTAGAGGTAGTCTGAGAAGGTGACCTAACAGGCTACCCTTTGCGTTACAAGTCAGCACTCCTATCCTCTTGAGCACCGGTTTTGTGAATATCGCTCTAAGCAAAGAAGAAACTGGTCGTAGAGCGTGGGTTTGAGGGAAGAGTTTCAAGAAATCATTGGCGCAAAAGTTACTCAGAAGGTGAATAACGCCAATAAATATATGTATGTATAACATGTAAGCATCAGTGTATCGAATAAACATGGATAACAAAACCGTACAACAAAATGTTTGGATGAATCAAAATCGGGTAGAAATGATTTCGACTGTTGCGACAGTGGAAGGTTGCGGGGTGTAACGGACGGATGTGGTATGGTGAGGGTAGTCCTTGATTTGTAATTTGTTCGCTGGGTAAAGCAGTATGAGTTTTGGAGTCAAAAATCTCTACTGAAGGACAGTGTACCGTTTAACTGGTATAGCGGCGTCAAGGTACGGTGTGTTGTACAGCATTCTGTGTAGCTGTGAATAGTCGTTTCCGTTGATGTACCGCATAGACATGTCTAACAAAACCTGAGTAGTTGTTGCAGTAGTGTTTCTGGTTGTGAACCACACAAAACAATGAAAAGAGCAGTGTATTTTTGACACTGATACTAACTTCGCTGATAGAAATGGAACCACTGACCATACCAAGTGTTCCATTTTAGGCACCGTGTCAGACAGTTCTTGTCAGAAGATGCACCGACCGTTGATCAAGTAAACTTAGTTGCTTTCACAATTAACATTAGCCTTTGAAATGTGGGTTAAAGAGGTTTCACTGTCGGAACACGCTGCATGTTGAATACGATAAGATAGAGTGATAATTGACCTGACTGTGCACAAGGCAGCTTCAAAAAGGCAATTAGAGAACATGTACGTACGAACGCATTGAACGTGTGGTAATGGGTTCACCACGATAGTTCGGCTGAGTAAGAGGCGACCTGCTAATTCCGGATGAGGTCATTCGGCCCCGAGACAACATTATGAATTTTCCTTTTGCACTTTCCAGCCCGGCCAATGCGCGCACACACGGCTTGAAACTATCCGTTTGCGGAAACGCCCGCCGAAGTGACCGAAGTCCAAGGACGCTTGTAAACAAACGTTACCACAAGTGACTTACCCCGCAGCACACAATCTATATCCACTGTGGACCCAAAGGAACAAACCCGCGAGATGTGTGGTGTCCATTCGATCAGCGCTGGTTAGCAAGCTGGCAAGCTAATACAAGAGTAATACCCGTACTTTTTGGGTAAAAGAGTTTTGAAGATGTGACATGGAACTTCAGTATAACTGTGTGTTAGATCATCATACACAAGATTACAAAAACGTACATTTAATCTTGGACTAAAAAATTAGTCGAGGCCCTCGGCGTACAATGCATCAGCAAAGCTGAAGACTGAAAGAGATGATAAGCCACCATGATCTCAGTTTCTGTAAGGCAGAACGGGTCATTTAGCAAACTACGAAGATTGTTGGATGAGAAGAACTAAACAGTACATAACTGACTTGCCTTCCTGGCACTTAATGCGCGCACTGTCTCTTCGTTGGAAGTAAACTGAATCTACACTGATTACCTACCAATCTTTAGGTTTGCGCAGACTTAGATAAGCAGGCCATGTAATAAAGAATCCAGACAGCCTTCTCATACACCATGCACATTTTGCTCATGCTTCGGCCGATTTGATTCCAGTTCGAGATGGACAGTTGGTGACAAGATGTGAAGAAATAAAGTCGTTTCCCAAAAGGTTGTCCACCGTAGGTCCAGTTCTTCTCCCTGAAGGGGAACTTCGCGGCTTGCAGAGCAGCCGATTGGAGACTCTAGGTGAATGATTTGGCCCAGTAACATGAATGTTGTCGTTGCTTGGCCGAGTTGTTTGTGAGGTGTAGCACTTAATGACGTGGGACAGTGAAAGACAACGAATTCGATGACATCTTACTAGCAATTACGGCTCGGTTGTCTGTTTACAAGATGTGGACACCTTGTTTAATGCTTGAATATTGATGTAGCTGGTTTCTGTAGTCACGAACTTTCCCTCGTTGTTTTGTTTTTATTCTTCCCGGCTAAGGCTGGCCTTTTTTTCTCCACGGTTGCATGACAGTTAAGCTACAGGGAGAACCATTAGTGTATTCTTGTTTTTGTTGATATGGAACATTTTCGTCATCATGACTTATGACACCCATAGTTCTTATCTGAACTGTACGTTTGAACTGGCAGTCACAAACCTGCTGCCCATTAGAATCCTGATCGCCCGTCCGGATCGTATTCCGCCAGACAGCCCCGTCCATGGTTATGTTCTCACATGATCCAAAACCAATTTACAAAGCGACAGACTTGCTTGAGTAACACTCTAGTACCGCGGCTTTTAGTCATCAAGACTTCGTTTGCCAAATTCCAACTATCCAATAAAAGGCTGTGATGGAATTTGTTCGATCATCCACAAATGTGCCTAAAACATTGCTGATGGAATTGCCTCATCTGCTGGGCGTTTCTCTAGTATAGTGTCCAAGTACAACAGTGTGATTAGAGGGATTCTGAGGGAGACAGGCTGTACCTGCAGATATGTCATTCAAGACCTCCGAAAGCAGCGTCAGCTTTGACTACAAAACCCGCAACTCAAGGTCCATATTAATGTGAATTCACGACTTGGGCATAGTGGGGCCACCAGAAGTGAATGAAAGTAAGAAACTAGATTATTGTTTTGATATCCAAACCACAGTTGCTCAACGAGGACGTGGATTTCGTGCTCATTTACAACAGTCTCCTGCGGGATAACAAAATCTCAGCATCTCGGAAACCCAAAATTCTGACTCTATTGGAAGTGAGACGTTAACCTAGTACGATGTTCACCGACTGAAGCACTGATTTCTGCTCACGGTTACTGTTACGATCGATGGGATACATCAAGTTTTTCAGTGGTAGTACCAGCTTTTAACTTCATAGGGTGACACGCTAACCGTCGCAATGGATGAACGGAGTGCTGATTGTTTGCGAATCCTTTTTCTACCCCCAGTTTACTCAATGCAAGAGGCCATAATGATGTACTTGTAAGCCTAGTCCAGTATATTCGGCGGTCCATGTATCACAACCCATGCATCCGTACACAGTCCGCAGCGCGAGAACCAACCCCATCAGCTTAACTGCTTTTTGTCTGTTTCCTCTTGGCTAGTCTGACATGGTTGTACTTTCGATGCTGAGGGTCTTATCCGGCATAGAACTCCGGAGCCACACATTCCATAAACCCCACCACCACGTCAGCTTTGCAGAATAGACCACACACAGCCTCCAGAGGTTCACGAGAATCGGTTAGCGATCTCATTCCGGTTACTGAGACTGCCGTTTTATTTTGTCACGCGCCAGTTTGACCTCAGTGGTCAACCGTTTGACTGATGCCTTGTCAGACGCGAGATTATTTGTGGAGCACACATCTTAGGATGGAGAGCAACACAGACGAATACCACGGTTAGGTTCAGTTACAATTGGCCAGACTAATCGCGACTGACGGAGATGGAAGTGATAACAGTTGAACATGAGGCGCCGTCTTGTTCGATTTTCCTTTATATTTGTTAACCGTTAGAAACAGCTAAGAAGGAAGTAAGCGAGCGTCCCTTTGCGCTCTGTATGAGCTAGTGAGCCTACAGCTTGTGTGTACGGCTTGGTTAGTTTAGCCGAAAGTTCTTAAATACACCCTTTCAATGTTGCTCACTAATTAGTGTACATAACATGGATGGGGCTGTTAGTCATTTGCACAAAACTTGATTGTCTGCTTGACGTAACATTTGAGCCGATAATCACCATTCAGTGATAAACACGCAGCCGATACATCCATGTCTTGACGCGTTAAACTTGGTGTACTATTATAACATGTACGGTCAAATGGTGATCAATTCATGTTTTAAGAAGTCGACATCAATGTGATACAAAACTGTCTACCCACAGTTAGAAGTGATCCGTTGTTTGTCGACCACCCAAAACAAAGCGTTGTTAATTCGACTAAGGTTTCCATTTAACTTTGCTAGTAGGCAACAGGATGGTCAGTGGCCGAGCTCTCTGTCTTAAGAATGATGTCTAAAAGGATGAGGTGCTATTACGGGGGTCAGCCCAGTTTGCTTTTCTGGGCTCCGGGTCGGTAAATTAAAAGACAACGCTGATAACAATAGAGGTCGATGCCCTAATTGAGGTTAAAATTTCACGTGGTCTATCCACTACTTCGCTGACAGTTATGCACAAACCATCTCACTCCAGATCTACCCCAGAGACATGGCTATTCGTTACATGTTGGAAATATTCAAAACTGGCTTATATCAAGTCGGCTTTGTTCACGGAAGAGCAAATTGGTATATTCAAGTGCAAACAGTGTTAGGACAAGATGGGTTTAGGCAACTTTAGATAGCAAGAATGCTAACAACCGATTATCCCCCAAGTAAATATAAGGTTATTTAATTTATAATGTTATTGCCTAAATATCGACTGATATTCAACATGATCTTAAGTTATGCGGTTAAACAAACTTTCAGCTTCTGTTTCAATCAACGTAGTCTACGGCTATTGACTGACCTCCAACAATCCGTTGCAATGATATGCCTAGATAGTATTTCTTAGAGATTCTCAGCTAGCTTAAGATAGGTTTTTTTAAATAATCAGGTTACGCTTACAGTTTCTTCCTCTGAACTGTATGCATGGTACACTCGTCAAAGTATTAAACATTCGCCATTGCTTATTGGTGGCAAGAGTTTATCAAAATTGTTTAAATGTTGAGTGAAGAATTCGCCTTTCTAGTGCAAAATACCACTATTAGCTTAATACCAGAAGCAAAAGCATTCCGGATCATCAAAGTGCTACATTTAAACGTCCGCTTATTTTAGTTTTTTTTCCCTTAAATCAATGTATGAAAACAATATTTCCAACCAAAATAGAGTTCCTTTTATCGGTGAAATTCATCTTGTTCCGCTGATTTGACTAAATGATTTGATCATCAGCTAGATATATTCGTTGGTTTCTTGATATTTCTCCAGAAGTTGCATTTATCTATGGTTCCGATAAGTAGACGGAGATCAGTCTTTGTGATACAATGCGTTTTAGTCGTTTAGAACTCTAGTGTCAACTGTCTCTTGTTAGTATATATGACGCATCTCGCAAGTATATCAACTGATACAGCTCTCCAAATCAGTTATTCTGCTCCCCCTCCCTTCGGTTAGCTTACGCTTTCAACTGTTTTCAAGGGATGTAATGTAGTTACTCAATACGACTTTTAATCTCTCTATAAACCCTTCAATCTCTCGACTACAAGATTCAGTGTACGCAATGCCAAAATCCTAACTAGTTAAAACTTTCGTCACTTGCAATTGTGTATGTGTTTGTAAAACTCAAAAATTGATTGTAGCCCATCGATTTGTTGAGCAAACCGATTTGAGTGTGATGGTGATCACTTCAAACTGAGCTCAATTCAATGTTCAAACTGTATCATACTTCCAGTCCAGACACGAAAAGACGTAGTCACGTATTGGTATGACGTCCATTTTAATCTATCTAGCTGTTTACAACTGTACTGAAACACATTGTGTTAAAACTTTTTTCACATCAAAACTGACGTACTTGGCGTTTCCTGCAAAAACATGCGAGAACGAACTCGGTAAAATCGACGACGTTTTATTCGAGGGGTGATGTGAGTAAAGAATTGATCGTACTTTCTAAATTGTCTACTGCAAGAAGAATAACCGAAATTTTTGACCAGATCTCTATACCCGGCAGTAGAATCAATGTCTTTGCTAACAGAAAGTACAAGAGGTGTAAGCTCGTGCGCTGCTGATGACCTTCTCATTGACTTGGCATTTGCATATATCCGCGAAACTAGACTAACTTTGGAATTTCTCAATTAATGTAAGTTGAACATCAAACACTAATGACTTTGACCGTCGCATTCCTATAGACTTTTCAATCGGCCCATTCCGAAAACAAGCATCGACTGGAGTTGACGGGAAACTTACTGACCCTCCCTCGAGGCGATCGGGCAATCTAAGTATCAATGGCAGAGGGATGTGGTTGAGCGTTTACATACTCAGTATTCATTGGCAGAAGACAGGAGCCACCGACTGTGTGAGCTCCTTCACTGAGCACCTCGACACTGGAATTAACAGGACGTTAAGTATCCTATCTCTTTCAACGCTTCTTCATGTACGCATCAGGTGCCACTTGAAGACCACATCACCATACCGGCACCAACTGCGCTAGGATCGTGTTCCAGCTGTTAACAGATAATCGAAACAGAGGAAATACAGGGTGAAATTGTCCTGGTCGTTACTTGTGAATCGTAAGAGAATAACCCCGGAAGCTGTAGTTATTTCGAGGAGGGAAAGTTGCTGTGAGGTCCTCCCAAATGTCACCTTGTAGAATAGAGTATGTCATAAAACGATTATCTAGGAGGCTCCGACAACTTTGGGAGTGCATTCTTAGATATTGTAACCGCCGGTTACAAGGCAGGCCCTTCGCTCGGACAGAAGTCCTCGTCGTGGGATCATCAAATGGAGTTAACGGGACAGTTACTGTCTCCTGTCCAGACAATCGGGCAACCTGATCATTGTTCACGTGTGAGAGTGGTTGAGCGTTCAAACCTGATAAATCGGTCGTGCCCAACGCGAGGTTAGTGGAGTAGAGACCAACACGGTTGATTCTTGAGGGCGCGCCCAGAGTTTTAGTCCCACATACGACCAAAATATGCCTTACTGACGAGCTCTAACAAGAACGAACCTCCAATCTAGTGCTTCCTTTCGAAAAGGACCAAAGGGGAAAATTTATGAGAATGCAATAGCTGCGATCAATGGTGGGTGGTTTTCAGATTAGGTTAGTCAATTCCTTTTCTATTTCTACCACAAATCATTGAACGACGATCCCACAATCACGTTTGGTCGGCCGGCATTGATGGGCTCTCAATTAGAACCTGAACTGGCCGTTTTTCAAGTCTGATTTCTTGTTCAAAGCAAGCGAATATCAGACCATACCACACAACCACCATAAGCCAATATGGAACTACTGACAGTTTAAAAAACAAACTAAATATGTCGTACTTTCTTTCCGTTACATGAAAGCTGATTTTGATAGAACATCGTACTACCACAAGCCGAGCAGAGCAGATCAACCGGTTATTCTCACAGGAATTGTTTCAGTTAGCATAACGCTGTGCAAAAAGTTACATCTAGTGGTGATGTTCTATCCTCCTGTAAGCCGATTGACAATAGAGACGATTTCGCTTAGTATGAAGTCCCTCATTTGATTGTAATCGCGAAGTTTGTTTATTTACAATGAAAGCCTTGACTATAACTCTACCTGGAGTTGGTCATATGATATGCACATACACTTCGCGCACGGATTCACTTAGACAACTACTGCACGCCGCAATATATAAAGCGACGCCTAGTCAGCGATGTACACAAACGTTTTCGTGATCATGATAAAAGCCATTCTCGTCATCTGTCTCGTTGGTGCGCTGTTTGCTGTCTATGCACAGTGAGTTTAACTCGTACTGACCATTTCTTACGCCTCAATCGTTGTTCTGGTGATGTAGAGCACGACCCGATGAGTCCTCACGTGCAAAGTTGGTAAGACTCTTACTCATCCTTAACTGCATGTACAATTCGGATTCTGTAGCGTGAGAGCCTTCAAAATTTGAGGGAGAACATGCGCATGCTGGTGACGAAAGTGATTATGAAGGCTCGTGAACGTGTTGACGCTTGGCTCGAGCGGGACGGCCTAGGGGAGAAACTGAGCGAGATTCTCCAGATATGTGAGTGAATTGTTTTGAGCCTATGACAATTGGTTTATAGTAATGAATCGTCTGAACGAGAGAATTAATCGGTATCTAAACTAATGGAAGTTTCTGGAACAGGATGCATGCTTTCTCAGTAGTGTGATCAAACGTATAAGGTGTAATAATATAATATTCATTGATAATAAGAACGCATTTTTGTTACGATGACCATAATCATCTGGGGGAGAGGGTTATTCTTCGTTCAACAAATTTCACTACCCTTGCCACGATTCCACTCAAAGTAGGTCCACCTCAATTGGTCCGGTTTTCTTTTTATTGTCGTTCGCTCGCCCCTTTTAACGAGTTCAACTTGTGGCCGGACGCTTCTATTTGTTAAATTACACGGATTACCTCCATATAAATTATCACCAGTGGTCACTAAAAGACCACACAATGGAGTGAAAACTGTTCATAGTTGCATCAACTGGAGAAAACGCCTACACTGATATGAACTCAACTTCTCAGTCTCCTGACGAAAGAGCTGTGGTAGTGTCCAAACCTTACTCGATCACATGCGTTAAGTATTCTATCCGTGCCTAATGCTACATAGGACACCCACATGTGGTCGAAGCCTCTCCTACGATGTGCTACGGATAACCTGTTGAGAAACTGTACTAATCGCTTGAAACAATCACATTAATGGTGTAGTTATTGTACAAAATACAATCAATTCCGATGCGCAGAAGTTGTCACTGTTCAGGTTTATGAGTCGCATTCGAGCATTCTGATCCTAGCCCTGCCATCCTCCATAATCAATTGCGTGTGCGTCTTCGGAAACTAACCTACCACAACCCTACTTAGTTATTTTCGTAGTTTCAACCTCACAAATAACTGTGGAAAAGCGGCTAGTTATCAAGGATATGTAAATTCACTTCTTGCGAAATAGTCCCCATAAAACCACAGAGCACTGTTCCAGTCTATCCAGAGAAACGGAATATGCATATAATGGTTATTGAGTGATTTTATGACTACAAGTTTACTGGCAATTGCTTCAGAAAATTGCACTAAACGTCTACTTCAGTGTATGAAGATGCATGAGAGTGGCGAAGAGTGGTCAATAACGTGTCAATACGCGTTTGGACCACCTGACGCGCAATAGAGAATGTCGGCGTACTCGCCGGTGACTCATGACCTCATCCGCATGACTCCCAACCGGCTGGCTGACGCTACAGCACAATACTTAGACAAATGCCCCATCACCCCGGCTTGTAATTGTCCATCTGTGATTCATACGCAGATGGAACCACACCTACAGGAACACTCGCACTTTCGGTGCGCAATGAGGAGAATAGGCGAGTGATCGTTGATGGGGTTCGATGTCAAAACTTATCTGGTTTTTGACTGCACAGCAGAAAGTGAACGTCATTTCAAGAAAGGGTCGGTATCGATGCTCTTAAAAAGAAACCGACTAATAATGTGCTTTCTTCAGACAAGTAAACTGGTGAGTTGTTGGTCTGTAGAATCTCATCATAAACCACCGCATATATTTGTCAGAAAGGCATCTACTGAACGCTGCTACTTCGCATCGACCGAGTCAACTGTGCAAATTTTTAGTTAAATCTAACAAGCTTCCCACACCGTAAGTTGTTGCCTACCGACTTGGAGTTTCGATAAGCTGAGTGGCCTCACGTGCTGTCAAACCTGAGTTGAGTGATAACCCTGAACATGACCGACAACTGTGATAACAAATCAGTTTTTCACCATTAAGTTAGTATGTTGTAAGATTCAGTTCAAGTGTCTTCGATAAGTCACGCTCTCAGCGATATGTTCGCTGTATTGCAGGATAATTCACGAACAGTCACTCGTGAAAATGGATTTTACAGTTGTCTAAAATACGTGCAGAGTATGTAAAAGTTAGAAATGTTCATAGACGGAGTGGATCACAGTCGTCTGTACGGGGACGGAGAGTATTAGTGATACATGAGAATGGTCCATGTGCACGTTTGGAAGGTACACATCTGTTCGGGTTTCAAACGGCTTGAATATAGTCTGTCAGAGCAAGTGGATGGGTCATAAAAACGGTTTTTGTACACATTCGCATAGATCATACAGTCTGGCAAAACCAGCTTCTGCCGGAGGTAAGAATAACATTCTAATAGCTCCGGACTGGCATTGACGAATTCTGTAGATAGTTCGGGATGTTTCTTTATGATTTTAATTCATAATCTGTACCTTTCAGGTGAGAAACAATCGCCTTCCCGAATCTTAAAAAAGCCACTTCGATAGCCGCCTTACGGTTCTTTCGACGCAACCCGTCAGAAAATAACAGATGAGAGCACAGACACAGAAAGAGGAAATCTAGGCAAGTTAACTTCGAGACTTAATATCAATAAATGACTAACACAAAACGAGACCCCACTGCGTCTCAGCCTAGGTGTTCTCCATTAAATTCGAAAGACAACGATGTACACGCGTTTTGGTAACGTCTCTCTTGTGTGATGAGTAGATGAAGAGATTTACATTTCACTGTCCGCACGGTACGATGCTTTGTTTAACGCTACTCATTATTTGTAGACAATGCGAGTGTGTTTCAGACATGTCCTAATCCCTCTCCCAGTGTCTTGTGTACAAATGTTGTGTGGTCCGGTTCCCAGATAACAAACCAAGTTCCTGTCCTGCGTCAAAGGAACAAAGCTACAAATGTGTATAATATTAAACCTGTGTGTTTTATCTATAGAGTGATGATTGTAAAAATTCATCCTACTAAACAGCAAACCAGCTGCAACCTCGCTTCGTTTCGTGGTCACACAGAGCTTCCAAGATGGTTATGCACTAAAACTTGAATTTTAGGCAGGATGAACCCCTGAGCCTGCTACTATGATAGACGGGACATGATAAGACTGAAGACAGTCGAGAATAATGCGACAGTTTTAGTATAAAATACGCACGAAAGTCAGAGATCAGGTTTGTGTAACAGTCAATACAATGCATACGCATGGAGATCACCAGTCAAAATTGCGAATGATGACTGGGTTCTTTGGGTGACACGGTAGCCACAGCAGAACACCTCTAAAAAGTGCACGGAGAGTGTTCTCTCTCGAGGGACATAAAACGTGAGGGGAGGCACGTGCCCATGTTCCCCACGTATGTGAATGGTATTAGTGCGGTATACATAGATAAAGCGACCATTTTGGAGTAATCTGACATCACGAGGTTGTCAAGTACCGAGTGGCTCTTATAGGAATGTTTCCAAACAATGACAGAGATCGGTAGATTCACTTCGACAAGGACGACCACGGCTTGTTAACTAAGTGAGATGCCGCTGACATTGAACCGTCTTTCTCATTTGTTGTAAGGGTACCACCAGCTAAGTGATAGGTACATGCCAACAGCTGTATACATTAAACGTCGGGTGGCGTCGTGAAACGTTCCCCCATGCCTTTCATCAGATCCCGGTAAGTAATTTGAAAAGCAGTGCTTAATGGATAGTGGTCTTTAGAAGAGAGCTGTAGGTTGGAGCCAACTGTACATCCTACTGTGGTTCCAAGTTCCATGGAGCTGGATGTTCATAGGCTACCTAGAGTTGGACAGCAAGACGTCCAGGACTTGAGGCACTAACAGTCAACACTGAACTCCTTGGAAATTACGAAGCGACATTCACGTTCCTAAATGAAGGGGGAGGATTGCAAAGTAATCTGAAGATTTTAATCTCATGCCAATACCCTGAAAGAATGGGGGAACGGTTTAAAACCAAGACAATATTCCACCAGATACCTCCATTAGGATTATAGTATTTCCACACACACACACACACGCATGTGATCAGTGTAGCATGATATACAGATAGAAAGTAAATCCACAACAAGTTAAGGTACACCAGAAACATGTTACGCAGAAACCGGCGATTGGGATTACAGTGAAAAGCTGTAACGCCAATGACCATATGGTTAAAAATCCAAAGCCGGTCACAGCCCAGTTGGAAATGGTGTGCCCAAGATCGGGGAAATTAACTGTTTAGCCACTGGGAAACGGTGATGCATCATGGGAACCAACAAAATTTGGGGTAAACAGAAATCGCACATGCGAAATCCGTGAAGATCTGTGTCAGTGTTGATATACATGTAAAGATAAAACATGAAATGATAGCAGCAGAATTTCCGATTTCTCAAATAATCCGCAAACACATATATAGTTGCACATGAATGCGAGCAGAGAGAGGAATGGCGTGCTGTCACAGTGAGACAAACTCCAGAAAAGGAAACGGCTGATGTGCTTATTAAGAGACGGCTAGTACCGGGCGAAAGTTGTGTGCAGGTAGGCTTATCAACGTTCAGAGCAACTTTCGATGCAACACACGTGCGCCCTCACTTTCGTATTCTCGTTTAGAAATCCACATACGTTTGAATGTATCCAATGAGGCCAGAATGGAACCACCAATCCAAGTGGAATAGAGTCGTTCGTGTGGAGCCGATATACGAAGACGAGCATCTTTCGGAGCAAGTCGCTTTAATTCCAAAACTAAACGATCTCCAAATCCTGTAGCACATAAAATATGAAGTAAGTGATGGTAAAAAGTGACAAATCGAGTAAATGAAAAATATGCTAGAATAATTTTTTCAGGAATCAATGTATCCAAACATAGATGAACATAAGGCGGAAACTAACGTTCACCAGACAAAACAGAAGCGCAGATATCCGTATCAAAAAGGTACCATACTCATCCCGAAGCATACGCTGAAACAGCTAGCCGGCAGGAAGTCTGCACTTATAAATTCGGGTCATTCTAACAAGCTACAACCATTAGACAGAGGAATCCACAAAGAGCCCAGGTAAGAAATAGGCTCCTTCACATACAGTAACAAATGCTCTTGGCAAAAATGCAGGCTGTCAAAGTTCTACTGTATAGGTTTTAGTCTTATGTGTCTGACAGTGTCTCAATCGTGATAAACCCTGCCGAATATTGGACTGGCCGTTACAACCACGAACGATTTCAGGAAACGTTTTCATTGGACAGTACGATGTGGTCCAAGCCTAAACATATAAGCTTAAGAAATTTTAAGCAGAAGAATTATTCGACAGGTTCAAAAGTGAACTTCCAACCTGACTGTACTGATGGATTATCGGTGCGTAACTGTTAGCGAAGTATTTTGCTTCATTCCACAAAAAAAATCTCGCCATTGAATAGGTCTTTATAACCTCTGCAGTCAATCTCAGGGAGTAGTAGCCACAGAATTTGACTCAATCAATCAGAATCGACAGACTCTGCTTTAGCCATAAACGAAAACACCCGTTGAATGATGCTTGACGAGTTTATATCAGGTTGCACATTCGCGACCAGACGGTCGGCGGTCACGGATTCGTTTTACCAACCACAAAATAAACTACTTACATCATCATTACAGTAGTTCAGAATTACGTGAAAGAAATTCGGCATCTTGAATTTACCCGAAGATCGCCATGCATGACACCCAGCGGGAAATATGTAGCTGCAATTTTTTTTTTATAAACTGCAAATGAAGATATGCGTAAACTATGTTTAAGGTTGCTGCTTTCGTTATTCTCCAACACGGCGAAGAATATTCACTCTCCACAAACCACACTTGGCGATGGTAGTCAAGACATTGGACATCTTGGATAATGCCTAGGAAGATCTTACGGATCGAGGGGTAATTTGAAAGAGTGGCAGTCCAATGGAACTGTCAAATACAATATCAACCAACCAAGGAAAATTTCTGTTCTAGTATTTTAAATATGCGTTGACGATCGCCGATGTTTGAGTTCTGTAGTCGTCAATAACAGCTAGACACAGAAAAGGAAGTTCAGTCGTCTGATCATCAAGCGTAAGCAATTGCATGGTCAGCATTTGTTTCATTAATATTACTAGAATCATAGAAAGCAAGGTCTTTGCTGCCAGCTCATAATGAGATAATAACCGGGCGTTTGTGGTAAGGTAGGACAGTCGACAGGGGTTTGCACCAGCAGTGCAAAGGTTTCTAGGATGAGCCTCACGGCGGTTACTCTGTCCGTGGAAACGGAATGACGTTGATTACAATGGAGCATCAATGTTTTTGCGATAAACAATAGTGGCTGAAGAAGAAAATACAAAAACGAACACTGATATAAATATGTCCTTCTTGCAAACAGTAGGCCAGTCCGTTTGCAATATTACACATAACATTTCAATTCCCCCAACTTCGAACCGACACTCTATGATCAGCTCCGACCTTGTTTGGACCAAGTGGGAGTGAATGGGAAACGAACCGTTAACACTTCGTATTACGACTGAAGTTCGAATCCGAGCGACTTACAGCACCACTTGTTAAAAGGGGTTCGTGTGAAACTGATGTGTAATTTGTGGCCGGTGCAAACTGGCAGACCAGGGTGGACTGTGCTTATCTCCTATACTGGAGTGTAAGCAAGGTACATATGAAACCAATCCGTTTTAATGGGTCCTGTGTTAACCGGTCTGATTGGTTAAACTGGTCAGCGGGTGAGGTAAGGTGGAATCAGTTGCCTTCAGGTCAACACACATTTATCATAAAATTTATAAAAGACGAAAGGGCTTCAAGACAAGGTTATTTTAACATACAACTATCAGTGGAACCAACTGGTAAGTAATTTCCAGATAGCACGGATTGCCCAAATTTCATAAGCATCGGGAAATTATACGTGGGTGCGAAAAAAACATGACAATTTACCCTTGAACAGCGTGGAGCCACCGGAAAGCACGATATTCTCATACAGCATACGCCGTAGATCCAAGTCTGATTTTTGAATCGCATAGGCGAGAACCTGGGATAAATTCGACCAGTAGGATATTTATGGGTTAGGCCTATGTAGAAATGCCTTAGATAAATGGTATCAGATCCTTATTAACACCATCAAAGGCAGAATTAAGTCTGAAGTTGACACTGACACTTAACCGTCAGACGATTGTGAAGTCTCTGTACAGAGACAAACAAGAAGAAAATGATAAGATCTAACCTGTATGCCTGAACCCAAGCATTTCATATCAACGGGGCTGAATTTACAAAGAAAAAAGAATACAAATGGGTACTAAGCAATACGTTTACAGCCATTGAGGAACTGAAGAGTTACTTATGTTCATGAACATGACATCATAATGACGACGTTCACTCTCCTGAGCTCGATTAGACGCCATCCTTACTAACGTTCCTAACCACAAAATGTGTTGGTCGCGATGGCGTCAACTGGAAGACGACTGCACCTTACATCGGTTAGCCCAATGATAACTAGTTTCAGTGGTTCACTTCAAGTGCCTATCTAGTCACCTCGTATCCTACGTCAATCGGCTGCAGCACCAACAATGTGCTCGGTATGACAGATAAGTAGTTAACATCCTCAGTGTGTGACAGTCATCTAAGCAAGTGTATCTGCACTGACTGATTAAGTGAGCTAACCTGCACCACGTTACTAATGTCTGCTTCGTAAGCACAACTTCAGTTGCGCGTCGAGGCCAAACTACCAATGATACCGATAGTACAAATGACGTAAACTGGATTCACAATAAAGACTGGTTGTACAGTAGAAGTAACAGTTCTCACTAAAACAAACAGAACGCATCAGTGTGACTCAATATGACCAAAATAAACGGCCAGCGGGAAAAAATGAGCTGAATGTAATTCACTGAAGTAGCCCAGACAATAGAAATTAGAGCACAGCTCGGAAACATGGTTAAAAAATAGTTGGGGATCACGGTACAGTTCTGATTGTGTTGCATGCTTTGGATGAAGTAATTCTGGGCTACACAAGCCTGGTCATCACATGATTCGTCCTATGGAGCTCGTAGTCGGCATGACTGGTAATGAGCTATTCGGTGAGCCAAGACACGATATACAGTCAGGGGACTTTCGAGCATTTATTTTAACACTGATGAATAGTGTGGAAGATCAACTAAGTTATAAGAGAAGCGATTGTGAAGGATTTGGATCTCAGGCAATAACAAAACATAGACTGAAATAGCAAGTTCTTACGGACAAAATGTTTTAGCAGTTGTTACGAAGACATGGCGAACGCTTAAAAATTTTGTGCTTAAATTCAGTTATTCACTCATTTCGACGTGGCTCCAGAACACAACCAGCAGAGCAATTGCTGTTCCCGTGGCTAGTTAGAGCCTCATCGAGGTGGAAATTGACCATAATTAATTCTCTTCTAAACTGCTGTCCTTTTAGGGTTATTCGAGAAAAGACTAATGTAAATAAAACGCTAAAACGTCATTTGAGAAACCGGACTTGATGCAATTCGAACATTTACCCAGCAGCACGCTACAGGGCTAGTTGTTAACACAATTCACATGACCGAATCAAGCATACCTGATGTATGCCCAAGTATTCTTCACCCACTAAGTCAGGGCGGAACAACAATTCGGGAGCACGAAACCTTGCTGGACCGATTTCAAGAGTTGACCCATCTGGCAGGGGATAAGAAACCATAGCCTCGATCGCTTCCACTTTACCAGGATTGAGAGTGATGAAGCAAGCACGTTCCTAACGGGTGAGAGTGGTGAAACATGCGATTCAGTTTATTAGCCTCAAAAAGCGGAAACTCAACTCAAGTGCATATACGACAGACATGACTCAGTCACAGACTGAAAATGTGCGCACCTGACGCATTCTTATCAAAATGTTGGAAGAGTAGTATTTTCCGAAGATATTGAAACAATGATTTTGAGCAAGATCCTGTGGCTCTGAGGAGGTTTTTCATTTACATTCTCACATGACACGAACAAAAATATTTCCAACTTTTGTGCAACACTTTTGCGTTAACAAATATGCTGAAATTTGTCAGGCTGCACAAACAAAAATAACGATTTGAACCAACGGTCAGGACTGACAGCCGAGCGTCATTAACAATGAGTCTCCGACGGCCTATAAATCACAGCGGTTATCTACTGAGTCCACAACTGACTGCAATCCAGGGGTGGGAGGAAAACTGATGCCCAGTTGCTGCCTTCTTGTCAATACATCAACCAAAAACAGGGTATTCTGTTCCAAGGGAGGTTTATTTTCGAGTAAACTTGTTTTTACACAAATACGACCGAAAAGCCGGTTTAGAAGAAAAAATCAGGCCATCGATCTTTCAAAATAGCACATAAACTTGCACTGGACAAACAATCAACCGATTAATGTGGTTTCAACGAATGTTCGAAAATCAGGCAATGTTCCTCCTCGGCGTTGCTTAAACAAATTAAAGCTCCACTGTACGCCATTGCAAAACTCCGTGAATCACAAGCTGACGTTCAAGTGGCCCACACCGACTGAAAAACGGGGGAGGCGTCACAGGCTATCTGCATCTAGTCTTGATTAGCCAACGTGATGGCAAGGTATCTTTGTATCACATAAAGGGCAGCAGAAAATCTTCTGGTTCAATGAACCACAAAACACAGCTGGTGAAGTAAAGATTGTGATAATGTTCAACAGAGCGGTTCACAACAGCACAACATAAAAAACGATCGATCTGAACAGACAGACGTTCTCTGAGTCGCACACTTAGTTTAACGTCAAGCAAACCATGCGGTTGCACGCACGCACACGTACCCACCATGTTCTCAATAGTGAGTTTATCGATTAGTGTTCATATACAGGAAATCGTTGGACTTTTGAGCAAGTTCAGTTTGGAGTGAGTGAAGGAACACTGTATATGAATGAAAAACAATTAAGGTAACAGACCAATTGTTTTGCCCAAACTTTCCACTTAAAGATCGATGGCATATGATGCATCCAAAATGGACAAACAGTGCACAAATGAGGAAAGGAGACATCGATCTCGAAACTGAACACACTAAATAAAAATGGTCACAGGTAGTATACAGCCCGAGAACATCTAGGGGTTGCGGTCTGCAATTTTATACTCAGTATAGTGACCATTAAGTGGCTAAACAGTGTAGAAAACTGACTACAAGTAAGCACTGATAACCGGCCATTTTAGTAAGCAATCAAAAGAGGAGCGTGACAACATGATTCGCGTAGGTTGAGGTTATTTAAAAACGTATAAACTATCAATATCTGATTTTTAAGTCACAAAACAATCCTGATATAGCTAAAACTTACGTTTACAAAAAAGAAACTCCACCGAACGAATTCACACGCCTTGAATGAAAGTTTCTATCGAAGCACACACAGAATCACTTAGATGAATTTAATTGGCAACTGTTAAGGATTTCGCACAGGTCTTCGGGTTTCTCATCCATGGACTGGCTAAAGTGACACACAACAGTAGTCTTCACTTTTGCATCTTGACGTACGACATTTGGCTCTCCCATAAGCTTGAGGTAAGTAACCTTTTCAATTTCAATAACTTTTGTATCGGCCGGAAGTTCAAATGTACTAGCGTTATGTTTCACGTCTTCTCGTTCCTTCTTCAATGGATGCCTCTTCTATTCGTTTCCGTGCCCCAGTCTATTTCTTCGTCATTTCATGGACCTTGCCTCCGGCACTGGACGTACGTGAAAACAATTCTTTGGTGTCAGGAACTGCTGTGACATCATTAACAGCAGTATGGGGAGCCTAGCAGGTAAAACGTTATGAAACAAAGCGTGTTATCCCCAGAGTTTCAACGGTAGTTACTTTGCTGAATTTAAAGTCACAAAGGTTGTCCGTCTGTGGGAAAAGTGCTATCAGCCGAAGTGACTTCAAAACTCAGTTTTCCACTTTCACTAGACCTGTTCCACAAAGGATAGTCAATTTACTACCTGCGTAACTGAAAGTTTTGGCTGACTTTCCATTGGCAAGCAAAATTTGTAGTTCCACTATACTCTCTCGCATTTCACTAACTAGTGGCGTTTTTCACCTCACCCCAACTTACTAATACCTTTGAAAGCGCATCTCGTTTTTTTCAAGATTTCCAAAGGCCATGAAAGTCTTGGACAATGAGACAATGAAAAAAAGTGACCAAGAAAAATTTACAACCAGCTGGAAACAACAAAAATGGAGAAACTGAGAACCACTAATAAGCAAACTGTGGAAAACTTAGGGGTTAAGAGCAGACCGAAACTGCACCATGGAGCGCAGACGTGTACTGCATTTGGAGGGAAGCTGATAAACACAGTGGCAAGTGAACTTCAAATAGTCACATACGCGTATCCTGAGGAGGAAACTGTTCTGCCATTGAAAATGACAACTTTGTGGATAGTTTTTTGATAGCACTTTAAGATTTCCTTGAGATAACATTGTGTATTGCATGTGGTGATTCGAACCGATTTTATAACCCGTTTCTTATCACTCTCAACCTTCTCAACACCTCGGCTGTTCTTACGTTTGGATATGCATCTCAACTGAATCTTCCTTAACAAAACGCAGTTGTATGCAGTCCATGGACACATTACAATTGGTAACTATGACTACTTTATCGTTATGTTACGGTTCACAGCAAGATACGCTACAAGCACTCTATGCGTCGACAGCCTCTTCCTGACAACCACAGCAAGCTTAAGGAAATGACACTATTATCCGATTCGAATTTTCAAGTCGAACATCATACATTTGATCGCAGCCTTTGCACTCTGATAGACTTTCCGACCAGCCTCTTTCGAAAAGAAGCGAAACTAGTCTAGTGTTTCTTTTCGAAAGGGGCTCGCCGAAAAGGCTACCTGAATGTGAAGATTGTGAGTAAATGAGTGTTCATCCAGGTCATTACTCACGAACAAAAGTGGTTGAGTGACAGATAACCATTCGGTCAGTAGCACAATGGTCAACAGGGTTGCTTCATGAAGGCGTGGCCGTTGTTCTAATCCTGACCGTGGCAAGGATATGCACTACCGATGAACTTTAAAAAGTGCGAAACTACAGTCTAGTGATTCATTTCGAAAGAGGTTGGTTAGACAGTCCATCTGAATGCGAAAACTGCCATCAAGTGTGGGCGATGTTCAACGTGAAGTCAACCAAATCCCAACTACTCATCTGCAAGCGATCTACGCTTGTGCTGTTCACGACAAATCGTCTATCTATTGTGACCAGTTGATAAGCCACCTCAATCTCTGCTTCCATATTTCTTGCCCTTGGGAAACAACCTAATTCGTGTAGACAGATTTTCTTCTCTTCACCTCAAGAAACCTCATGCGAAGAAAGAAAAGGTTCATGAACTATTAAAGCGCATTTTGAATTCAACGAAAGACGAGCTAAACAGTTTGAATTCTGTACATTAACGCATGATTAGGTGATAGAAGTTGTCGCGGGATCAGGCAAACCGAGAGAAAGCTGAGTGAATTGAACTCTTCTACCAAGAAGCCAGTTGTCAATATCAAAGAGCTCAATTGTAATTTTGACAAGAAGTGAAATATTTATTTCTCTATTCCCATGGAGGTTTCTACTCCCATTTTACTACCCTACTGTTCCCATTGGGAACTCGGCAGTTTTCCAAAATCCCGTCCGACTGAATTCCAGCGAAGCAAACGCACTTGACGGCTTCTAGCCGATCATTTCCAAGGAATGTGTTCAGTTTCTATGTCGGCCACCAGCTGAGTTAGCCACTCAGTATTTTACATAACGTAAAATTGCTGGCTGTTGGAAGACAGCACGCACCACACTAGTTCCTAAAAAAAGGAATGGTCAAATTCCACCCGATCTCATGCAAGTCTGGGGCATTTGAGGTTTTTGAAACGGCATGTCACGGTCACATGCAGACTAGAAAACTCTGGTTTTATGTTCAGTGTTTAAAATCTCTCCCCACTACACTACACTTGTGTGCTCACCACTGGATTTATTGTACACTACCTTTCCACGGTTTTTATCGAAGGAATTTGTTTTTGGTTTTAGACCTCTGAAATATCTAATCCGCTGCAGTGGCATTTCCCATGAACAAACCGCTGAAGTTATTGCTTTTTATCGTTTCACAACGTGCGAAGTATGTGGCAAAAATCTTGGATGATAAGACCAATCTAACTTTTCCGGATCTTCCTCAATGCATTTCTGCAACTTTTGCTACAGATAGTTAATTGAACGTAACCGAACTCAGCACTCTTCCGATGTTGTCTATTTAGACCGATTTCTGTACAGACCCAGCCTTACTCTTCAATTAAGTATGAAACTGAATCGGTGGATTTTTTATCGATTGACTCCAACTGTGATCGTCTATTAATTTTTTCGTTAGGTTCATGATTATCGTTGTGACTGAAGCACAGTTAGTTTGTAGAAGTTGGAAATTCATCTCTCACAGTACATAAAGCGTACTAGTGACTTGAAACCAATTGACGTGAACTGAATTGAAACTCAGTATGAGACAGTAGACGTAGGAAGGCTACCCATGTTAAATCGTACACCGTAACTGAAGCTTTGGGTGTCTGTATCAAGTGATTTTCACAATAGTGTGTTATATGTGAGAAGTCAAGATGTGGGTGGGTTGTCCAAACCCGCCGGGAACAGTAGCAGTGCCTCGTGACATCAGATTTTGTTTATCATTAAACCATCCGGAGCGTCTCACCATCACAGAACGAACAATTTGTATAAGTACGTCGAAATAGATAGAAGTATGGCGACCTGAGTGCAGATATCACAACTTTACGATTGACCGGTTTCGTAAACAGCCATAAGACTGGGGTCTCAGCTGCGGATAGTGTACGGTTGATGACAAACAAACCGCTAACTAGAGAGTGACCAGTAACCAAATCACAGGTTAGCAGGCTAAATGAAATTACTGCCTTTGACGTAAGTAGAAAGTCCTGATCAAGCAGTTACCTACTAGAATGAACAACCAGTTACTCTGATCACTACTCACTGGCAGCTGTGGCTTAGCGTTTAAATGTGAATATATTACCACGATGATGCTTAGTGTGAGGTTAATGGTGCCGTAGTCAACATGTTCGTTTTCAAATTATGTAGACCGGAGCTAAAAACTCAATTAGAGCAAAAAGAACAATGTAGACTGGTTTTTATAAGGGCAAATCTGGAGTCTACCAGTGCTTCTTCTGTTCCAATTGGGCTGACCAAAACCGTCTGTCTAATCAAGTATGGAAGAGTTGCGGCCACAACTTTAAACCGAACTGCAAAAGCCACGAATGCCATTGGGGACGACACAGGCACCCTTGGAAAAGACAACCAAAATAGTCTGAACGTTTCTCTCCAACAACGTTAAAAAAACTCGGCATCGTGGAGCAAACGGTGAGGTAAAACAACACACTACAAAGTTGAGTATAGCTAGAATGATCGACAGTCATCTTCTGCAGTCAGTTGTTTCAAAAAAGAGTGTGCCAAGCGCAAGGAGCACCCATGATGGAGGTGAATTCCGACCTTTAACCTCTAGGTATCTCAGTATAAGAGACGAAGAGTGTCAGATGGGAGTGTCTGAGGCATAACACAACAGAAGCATTTTGTTTTGTTGTTCGGAACTATAACTTATGGTAACGCGTCTTTGGGTTCATGATCGTTCGGAGTTTCCTCTTTCACAGAAATGTTTTGACAGTCTCCTTCTCGGAGTTCGTTGTCGTAGACTGTTTCCACAGTGAACATACAATAGAGGTAATCTAGGTGCGAAGCACACGATCGGAAGCTATCGACATTCAATGTCGATACTTTAATGAAGACAACGTTGTTTTGACTCTGGCACCACGGAAGAGTGATTTTCCTACATCCACAACAGGGATAAGTAATAGAAAATAAGTGGTACAGTTGAATAAAGACGACATAAAACCGTAGCAGGAAAACAAAACAAAATAGCTGCGGTACCTTTATCTGGCGCACGATTTCGAATTCTGAAGTGGTATGGAAGTCAGCACCTTCTTTGCGTAGCAACAAACGCAGGAATCGGGTCACGTCTCGTCCGGCCAAATCTGCACGTTCGATCGCATGTGGCAAGGCATAACCTTCGTAGATGGGTACGGCATGAGTGACACCGTCACCCGAGTCTAGCACAACGCCGGTCGTTCGTCCGGTTGAGTAGCTGACAAAAATAATGGAACAAAAACAATACGGTATCATGGATGCTGACACGAAGCTGATCGGACGAAAACCAATGACAAAATTACTGTTGATCAGTCATAACATGGGTGGCAAGTCAGAAAACGGAAGAAAACATCAGAAGGCAACCGGATAAATATTAATGTGGCCAAGCGTGTAATCCGTGTAAGTACAGGACAATAAGATCGAGGACATGCAGAAGGAAGCAATAAGAGTTGGAAAGATAGGCGGAAAGACAGACAACCCATTTTACGTTACCGGAGCTACCATCGCTTGATTGATAGCACAGTTCAGGTGTGATCAGCTCCCAAATGTTGTCCAAGTAGGCGTGGGAGCCCCTCAATCAAAGACGATCACGGGCCTGGCCACAGTTTTAGCCGTTGCCTGTTGCAGCGTAGTGTGGCAGTAAAATAACCTGTCTCAAGTAGGCGTAATACATAGGGCCTACGTTTTGAAGGTCAACTGAAACTCACGTAATGATTAGTGTGACTCAGCTGATCGAAGAATGCTTGACATGGGGTGGTAAGTAACAGGCTCTGCGGTGTTCTCATGTAACCGATTCACTCACTCGCAACTATAATGTTAGTCTCAAATATACTAAGGCAGACCGATACCTGCTTAGTTTGCCGCCTCCAAGGATCCTGAAAAATGAGTTGGTGACGTGTACATAATTTTTTTAAACTG